>JAYEVD010000700.1:0-239948 GCA_036346405.1 Phyllostachys edulis | reverse complement strand
CAATCGATATAGAAGCATAACCCCAAGCTTGATTGGGGCTACCTTATCGCTTAGGAAAGATGCGATGGTAAGCATTCATAGAAATAGTTAGACATAAGTAAGAAATTTGTCCATGTCTAATTTGTATGTTTACGGGTGATGACAGAAAAAATGTCATATCTCGGATGTTGGTGCGAGCTCTTCCCTCCTTTGGCAAAGAGTGCAAGGATTACTTCGGACCTCCTATCGCGCCAAAAGCAGAAACCCCACCGGCTTGAGTTTCAGTTCACAAGACCTCTTGCTTCAATTCCAACTCCTTTGAGACCTTCTATCTATGAGGTATTGAAAACAAAAGTTAAGACTTGGTTTCTCGATGTCTCTAACTGACCAATGTCTTTTATATCAACTTTCTTGGTGGGGTGGTCGAGTGAAGGATCGTCAAAGAATCTGAAGAGGAGGTCCCTCTTGAGATGGTTCAAAGTCAAGGACCTCCATGGCCTTAGTTCCCTCTTTGTCGAGACAAGCAGAGAACCTACTTTCACTAGTGAATGAGGATTTTATGTCTCTCTTTAGCGAAAGTGGTTTCAAGATCGAGTAAGTTCTTTAATAATAACTTTATAATTTTGGCTTAAAATGACCAATCCTCACTTTCCTTTTAGCCTTTTTTTGCGTCGGACGAAAGGGACAATTGACTTCAGAACAAACTTAGCCATCAATTTAGCGACAACGGTGGAATCCCAGAAGATATTACGTAAATGGAAATACCTCCTAGGACCACTAAGGAAGTGGTTAGGGATGTTTTAAGCGATGGCTACTAGGACATCAAGGGATGCCACAGGACATGGAGGTCGAACGAAAGGACCTCCCAAGAGGATTAGACAGAAGAGGTGGTCCATGGGTCCACTACAATAAGGCGGACCATGAGACCACAAGGTTAGAGGATGGTCCATGAGACCATTGAAACTCAAGAGCGAATGATCGTATCTTGGTAAACTTTTTATCTTGGTAATTTTACTTTGAATATACCGGTATAGACTGACTCATAGAATGTCTTAGGAGTCATGAGATCTTGGATCTGATCCAACTAGAGGAGTTTTCATTTGGTTCAATTGGATCAATCAGAGAATGAAGTTCCTCTTGAAAGTTCTCCTTCTAGAATAAAAAGAAAGACCTCCAAGACCTCATGATGTCTGTCCAAAGGTGTTGGAAAGTCAATGTTGACATGATGCAGGAGATCAAAACTTTCGCAAAGGAGAAAGAAATAAGTACATAAAGATATTATTCAATCATAAGATTCGATTAAATAATTTACTTATGCTTTTAATTACACTATAGGGAGTGTTTCTTGGCAAAAGCCGGACATAAAAATGTTGAGTCTATACTTCACGTCACGCTCTCATTAAAATTATGCGGCGGAGAAAAAAGATGAGAGGAGCATGGTGGCCATAGAAAAGACCGAAGAGATCCATCTCTTGACTCGAGAAGAATGAAAAGTTACAAGAGATCTTGGGCGAGGCAATGTGAAGAAAGCCACAACCTCTTTGAATAGAACAAGGTTCTCTATTAAGGAGAAGAAGGTTGAAGAACCTCTCTTTGTTTCTTGTAGAGCATTTGACCTCGTCATTATTTGTAATGTATGAATTCTATTCTCTTTTTTCGTTCTTTCTTAGAACTAGAAAAGGCAAAAGAGGATCTTCAGAAGACCTCTTCTAACAAAGATCTTCAGATTCAAGACTTGAAGGAAGTAGAAAAATGGAGTCGCACTGCCGTGCAAGAACTTAAAAAGAAAGTGGATACCTTGATGAAGGCCAGCAAGGAACTTACTACGGTTACGAGACGTAGCTTTTCTCAAATCTCAGCTTCTCTACAAGAAATCGCAGAGCATCTGAAGGCTCCAGTAACTCCTCTCGCAATCAAAATGACCTTAGATGACCTTAGAAATGATATCTATACTCAAATTGCATACATTCAAAAACACATACCTGCTATGAAGACTACTATATATCAATATTTGACAAGAACAATGGGTCAAGTGTAACATCCCAATTTTCTGAGTTTTAAAAATCTTTTGAGTAGTTAGTAGTTGGAAAATTCACCCTTGAATTTTATTTGTTTATAAATCAAGCTTAACATGGACTTTTAGTATCAAAACTATTTAATATGATTAATGCCAACATCAATAATTGTTAAAACTATTTTATTTGGATTCTATGTGCTTGTATATATTTTCTAGATTTTTCTTGAATTTATCTGAGCTCATTTGCTATTTTCTATTTACCAATTTGATTTACTGTATTTTCTCAAATAGAAAACTTATTTAAATTCGCAGAAAAACTCTTGGGTCAAATCTCCTTGGATTTGGCCCATTTCTCGCTCGGCCCGCCCGATTCGACCTTCCTTTCCGCTGTGACCCAGCTATACGCCACGCACCCGCTCGATCTCGGCGTGATGCATGGGGCCCACGTCGGTCGTCGTCCACCTCGCAAGCGTCGTTCGCACGAAAGCTCCTTCGTTGTCATTGTTGGCGCTCCTTGAAGCTCCATCCAACAAAATTGTTTCCAACTGAAAAGAATCCCTCGAAGATCTGACATTGGACTTCCTTATCCTTCGCATTCAAATCAACAAAATCGATTCTGTATCCCTTCAAACTCAAGGTTTGACTCGTGTTCATCTCGGACTTTTCTAGGGTTCCACCATGCGTCGCCCTCGACCACACCCCTACCCTATAAAATAGCCCCTAGGATGCGTGTCGTTCCCTCACCCGAACCCCAATCTATTTCACCTCTAGAACCCTAAGCGCCGTAGTGATTTAGGTTTTAGGGTTCTTCAGCAGAGCTCTTCAATCTCAAATTCCACTTTGCCGCCGTTGAAGCCACCTTGCTTTGTGGTTTGCAAAATCATCTTCGTCATCGCTTTAGGCTACCTGCGCACCATTTCCCGCCAAAGCATGTGCCGATCGATTTCCGACAACACCCAATTATCTCCATCGCTCAAAGCTCGTTGTCGGCGACCATCATCATCCCGACCACCAATAAAGCGCATCAAAAGGATCGCAATAGCCTCCTCTACCTACCGTACCACTCCTTTGCGGTGAATCACCGCCGTTCGCGGTTGCCATTAAGTCGAGCCCTCATCGTCGTCGAGCCACCGTGGCGTGCCTGCGTCGTGCTAACAGCACCACATCGGCGCATCGCCTCGTGTAAACGCTTGCGTGGCATCGCGTCAGCGCTCACATGGGTGGTGCACCCAAACCTCAGATCCAAACCTAAATAGATCTAGTCCATCGTGGATCGTGTCTCAGCGATGTCGGTCCCACATGTCGAGGAGATTTTCTATTTTCTTTTCTTTTCTTTTTTCGGCTAAAATCCGGGGCTAACATGAGCTAACGTCATAATCACGAAAAGCCATAACTTCTCCATCCGAACTCCGATTGAGCCCATTTAAATTTCTAAATTCATATAAATTAGAGCTCTATTTTATTGAGGTTTTTATTTAATTTTTGGAGTTTGTTTTCCTCTCTATTTTTATTTATTTATTTTATTTTCTTTCATTTGCAAGTTAGGCGTTGATTCTTGAGAATTTTGAAGAAGAAGGAGTTCACGAACCAATATCAGTACTAGGATCTATTCCAAGGCAACTTGTACCTTTGATCATGTTGAACCCAGTTTTTAAAATTACTTTGCTTCAATTATTGCATTTATTTTAAGTATGTATTTAAACGCTTTGGGATTAGTTAATTATCGAATTTGTTTATATCCACCTTGTCTATTGTTATGTCATGATCCTTATCACCCTAGATTGGTTCATTATTTAGTTGGTATTATCTAGCACCAATGTGGGTTTGTTCGATACGAGTAGATTGCTTAGCCATGCAACAAGTCATCATTTCATATGAGTTGCAAATATGAATTTGACTAAGTGAATATGGAACTTTGTGATAAAACTGTGTGCGTTATGTGCTATTACTCGTTGATGGCATGTGTTGCACTTAACCAATAGGGTGGGAAAGGATTTAGGCGAGGGCAAATAGTGGAAACTACGTGATATGGTGGAGTTTAGTTCTTGGGTTTTAAAACAATGATTGCTTAGTTAGAAATTAGAAGTCTTGCCTTGGTCAATTAAAGACTTAACTTTTGCGCCATTGGTGAGCCTGGCAATGCGACCACATGCAGGTATGGGACATGCCTAACTTAGTAAGTTCAGAGTCTCGACATTGACTACTCGGGTAGTAGGTTGAGGCTATGTGCGGGGTGGAGGTGTGTTTTGTTTTTCGTGGTGATTCACATCGCGGAGCAGTTCACCTCGTCCTGTCCAGCGGTGTGCGATGGACTAATTTTTTGTGTGGGCGTTAGTGTCATCGATAAAACACATCGGGAGTGTCAATGTTTAAGATAAAGTTTTGAAAAGTTTTGTTATGATTAGTGCTAGCTAGCTTGCTTGTTATATCGTGTGGGTAAAGTGTATAACCTCTGCAGTGTTAAACAAATCTATTGAATAGCCACGTCATGGTCATGGACATGCTCGAGGATTTCACCGACGAGGGTTAGATTTTTATAAAACACTTGGGAAGAAGGCTGTATGATCTAAGTCATATGGTTGTGTGAATAATTTGTTTAGGCTTTGTGTTCTTTATGAAAACAACTTGTTAAATTAATATTGTTTATTTGTTTTAATTTGTGTTTTAATCTATTATTCATATTCAATTGCAAATATTGCATTTCTACAAAAGAACCACGAAGCCATTCCTTTGGAATAAGCCATCATATATACATTACATTACGTGGTATGACTTGCGAATGCAGATTGTGTACTCATACTTGGTATAATCAATCAGCAGAAGTGGAGGAGTTCTCTGAAGGTCTTGATCACTAGGCCTTCATCGATCGGTTGCTGTGGTGAATCGATGGGTATTATTGAAGTTTACTTTATTCATTGTTGCTTGTTTAATTATTGCCGATACTGCGAAATAAATAAATGTAAACTCAGCCTTAAGGTCTACTGATTATTTGTTATTCAAATTACTCATTTATTCTATTATTTCGTCTTGTGTGGATCGATATTCATCTATGTTGACCTTTGTGTGCACTAAGCGTGATCTTGGACTAGTCGTTATACGGAGAGGTCGAATTTTATTTTTGGGTCCCAACATCAAGCTTTAAACCGAGTGCTATTAAATATTGATCTTCTTTACGGAAACTCCGTTGATCTTTAGAACCTTGTTCCTATGCCTAAGTTTAAAACAAAAAAGCGGTATGGTGGCTCAAGCCAAGATTACACCGATGGTGGCGGAGATCATCAAAAACATTGAAGCTAGTGCTCTGCCATCCCTTCAAGTGCTCTGGCTCAAGTGTTCAACAATAATAATGTAATGATACATTTTCAGTGTATGACATGATGAAAAAATTTGGTGTATAATAAGTGTAATTACTTGTCAGAAGTTGACATGCTTTTGCAAATTAAATTATTTTTGCAAGTTGAATTCCTTATATTTTGTTATGTGTAGCCCCCACCTGGAGCACTTTGTCCGGCAATGGGAGAAGTGTTTTGGGTGAACAAATGCTTTAGGACTAGGATATCTTTCACAAAATCAATGATCCGAACGATGTGTATTCAGGAAGATAAAGTCAAATTGTTGGGTTCTTATGCAATGAATTATAGAAGAGGTCCCAGAAAGTTGTCATTTTCTGAATGTATACCGATGGCCATTTGATAAGTAAAGACACTATGATCGATGGCGAAATTGATCAACCATAAGCACTCAAGAAAATAACGAGAAAAGATGGTGACCATGTATCACGAAATGATCTGAAAAAATTTATCTTTGAAAAATTAATATGATACTAACTGACAAGGACACAAGCTGAATTGTATATTTATGGGAAGAAAGATACTTATACATAGAATTTGTGAAGATGTTCAATGTTCCATGTATTAGATAGAACACAACCATCCTCTATAGCAAATCTAACTGATCCTGGCCTAGTAACAGAGACTACAGTATATGGACTCTCCCATCTAGAGGACAACTTGTTCAAGTTAGCTTGGTTCTGGATTTGTCTCAGGACCAGGTCACCCACATGAAGTGTTCTTGGATGAACTCTTCAATTGTAGTAGCGTCTCAGCCCTTGCAGATAGGCAGCCGATTTCGATAGTGCTTGATCACGTCTTTCTTCTAGCATATTGACGTCGTCTTCACACAATTCTCCCTGATTTATTTGATCTAGGAGGTCTATATGCGTTGAATCTAGCTGAATCTCACTAGGTAGCTTTATACGCAGTAGACTAGTGCGAATGGTGTTTCACCGGTTGCTCTCTTGGTAGTTGCGTAATGCCCATAGAGACGGATAAGAGCTCCTCCATCCAATTTTTTAGTTTTTTAGTATGCCTTAAAGGCGATTAAAGACTCCTTTTTATACCTTGCATAATCGACCATTGGCCCTTTCTTTGCTCCATTGCTCTTGTGGATGTGCCCACGAGCAAAAGCATGATTTAATGCCAATTTTATATAAAAATCTTAAAAATGTCACTAATAAAGCTGCTCTCGTTATGCGTGATAAAACGACTAGGTACTCCAAATCTCGTAACAATGCTTCGTATGAAGAATTTCTTTGCTTCCGCAGCCGTTATACGAACGACTTGTTCAGCTTCTATCCACTTAGTGAATGTATCAGTGGCCACAAATAAGAATTTATACCTATTGGGTGCTTGCGGTAGTGGTCCAACTATATCAATACTCTAAGTCAAAAAAGGCCATGACAAAGGAATGGTCTATAATTGATAAGATGGCTGGTGCACTTGTCTAGCATGGAATTGACCTTTGTTCACAAGTTTTTAACAAGGTGCATGGCATCTTGTAGAGTGTTAGGCGATAATATCCTTGCCTAAAAGCTTTGCCAACAGGGTTCTATAGGATGCATGTGTTCTACACAAGCTCCCATGAATCTCTTTTAGTAAATTTATCCCTAAGTCTTGGGATATGCAACGCATGAGAACACCATGTGCTCCTTTCTATACAATGATCCTTGGACCAGCTTGGACATGCGTGCTCTTGAATTAACCTATCCTTCTATTGAGGATCATCGGGCAATGTCCCTAATGCGAGATAAGTGGTCAGCGGTTTTATCCACTGCGCATCTTGCTAGATGACTCAGACCTCGAGGTGGTCGAACCGTTTCTATTGAAGGTTTTGTAAGGTATTAGAAAACACCTATTGGAGCAGTGTTAAGTGAGGAACCCAATTTCGATAAGCGGTAAGCTCTGAGTTTTCCTTGTGCGATATATGTTGGACTTGAAGTCTCAAGTATTTTTCCAACTTTCTCACATCACCCAGGTATTGAGTCATTATCTCATCAGAACATTGATATTCCTTTGCTACCTGGTTTACGACTAATTGTGAATCTCTCTTTGCTAAAAGCCGACGGACTCTGAGGGATTTGGCTGCTCGAAGCCCAGCTAGAAGTCCTTCATACTCTTCCATGTTGTTAGTGGCAGGGAACAGAAATTGTATGACATACTGAAGTTGATCACCTTGTGGTGTTATCAACAAAATCCGACCCTGAGCCTTTAAGCTCAGAGAGCCATCAAAATACAATGTCAATGGTGCGTGCAGTGCAGAACTAACTTGAGATTGATTCTCGGTGTTAATCTATTCAGCCACAAAATCAACGGAGGACTTGGTTTTTTATTGCTATTCGGGTAGTAAAATGAAGATCAAATTCTCTAAGTTCTACTGCCCACTTGGGTATGCGACCTGTTACTTCTTGGTTATGAAGTATATTTCCCAGGGGAAAAGATGAAGGCACTGTGATCTTGTGAGATTGAAAATAATGTCTCAGTTTTCTGGAAGTCATCATAAGAGCATAAATTAGCTTTTGGACCTCATGATATCTTTCCTTTGGTCCATGTAAGGCCTCACTTACATAGTAGATGGAGTCGTTGAGAACCTTCCTTTTCCACAATAAGTACTGCACTGACCATAATTGGCGTTGCTGCCAAGTAAACTAGTAAAGGTTCAGCCTCTAAAGGCGAGTCCAATACTGGAGGATTTGAAAGATAAGCTTTTAAGCCTTCGAAGGCTTTGTTAGCTTCTTCGGACCATTGGAGCTTTTTATTACTCTTGCGGATCACCTTAAAGAAAGGTAAACCATGTTCTCCTGATCGAGAAATGAAATGACTAAGAGCCGTCATTCGACCAGTTAAAGCTTGGACTTCCTTCACAGTGGAAGGTGGTTGTTGTTATTCAATGGCATGAATTTTCTCTGGATTAACTTCAATTCTACGAGAACAAACAAGGAAACTGAGCAACTTGCCAGAATTAACCCTAAAAGTACACTTTTCAGGATTAAGCTTTATTCCATGTTTGTTTACATTTTCGAAGGTCTCTGTGAGATCCTTCAAATGATCATATTTAGTATTATTTTTCACAACGAGGTCATCTATATAGGCCTCTAAATTACGCCTAGGCGGCAATTTGAAGGTTTTACGCATCAAATCTTTGGTACATGGCTCCAGCATTCTTTAACCCGAACGACATCTTGACATAGCAGTAGACGTCGAAGGGTGTGATGAAGGTAGTCTTTTCTTCATCTTGTTTCGCCATACTGATCTGATGTTATTGTCGGGACCCAAAAATATAATTCTGGACCCTCTGTGTTTAATGCACTAGTCCAGGATCACGCTAGTGCACACAGTATCAACAAAGATGGATATCGATCCACACAAGCGAATAGTAACATAAACGAATAATTTGATTGATAAATAATGGTTTGACCTTACGGTCGAGTTTACAATTATTAAGCCACGCAGGCTATGAGAGAAATAAAGCGGGGCGGAAGCGAGGCGGCGGCATCCCATCGATTCACCACAGGCAGCCGTGGGATCTAGACCCACGATCAAGCACCTTCGATAAACTCCTCCTCGAATCTTTGGCGAAGACTCCTCCTCTTACCTTGATTTAGTTTAAAGCAAGCGTGAGTACACACCGTACTTCATAAGTCACACCACGAAATGCAATTATACATGCAAGCTTATTACAAGGGAATGACATTTTGTGGTTCTTTTGTAGAAATGCAATATTTGCGTTGAATACAAATAATAGATTGAAAGCAAGTAAAACATATAGGCAATAATAATTTAACAGTTTGATTTCACAAAGACACACACGCCCTAAGCAGTTATTCACATAGCCATATGATTTAGATCACTGACTCCTTCCCACACGGTTTATGAAGATCTACCCTCGTGTGAAATCCTCGAGCATTGTCCATGACCAGTGGGCCAGCGGCTATTGAATAGATTGTTTACACTCTGCGAGTTTGTACATTTTACCCACAAGATACAACCGGTGTTGCAAGCACTAATCGTAACAAAGCATTTGAAACTTCATCTTAACATAGATGCTCCCGATGTGCTTACGTCATACCAAACCATACACGATGTATGGTACAACACACAGTTTAGACGAGAGCGGCGAACCGTCTCGCGATCACGACTACATGGTAGCACACACCTCCACCCTTTTCACATAGCCTAACCTCTTTGAGCAATCAATGCCAAGAATTCATATCTTACTATGCTAGGCCCATCCCTAACGAGCATGTGGTGTCATGCGGAAAAGGCTCCGTTCAATGGCGACAAAGTTCAATCCTTAAATGACCGAGGCAAGACTTCCAAATTCTAACTAAGGCACACAGTTAATTTGACACACAGATTCATATTCCCATATCACATAGCCACCATGTCACACAGTTCCCACCACTTGCCTCGGTCAAACCTTTTACCACAGTTGATTTAAGTGCAACACATGCCACAAAGACACATAGTACACACAGATTATTACAAAGTTACATAGTCACTTAGTCAAGTTGATAATTGCAACTTTACATGAACAAATGATTCATGGCATGGCTAAGCAACCTAATCGCATCTAACCAACCCACGTTGGTGCTACAATATTACCAACTAAATATCAACTAGGGTGACAAAGGATCAAGGCATAACAATTATACAAGGAAGGCATAACAGATTGGAGTTAATAGCTAATCTCAAAAGTATTTAAATAATTACTTGAAATAAAATGCAATACTTTGAAATAAAATAACATTTAGAAAACTGGGATTCAATCATGGTCAAAGCATGACTTGCCTTGGAACAAGTCTAGAAATTGATCTTGGTCTTGTTGTGCTCCTTCTTCTTCAAATCTTCCAGAAGTGTCGAAGTTTACTCGCAAACGAAGCAAACAAAAAAACTAAATAAATAACAGAGGCAAAAAAAACTCCAAAAAAAATCTCCATTAAACATATCTTGAATTTATAGGAATTTAGAAATTTGAATGGACTGATTTGGAGTCTGGATGCAAAAGTTATGGGCTTTGGAAGTTTGAATCTAAAGAAAAACCCTAAAATTGGATTATACGAATTTCGAATTATTTCTCAATAGAAAAATCGGAATATTGCGCTTCTTGGCGTCGTGAAGGATTTTCGGAAAAAGATAAATAAAAGGAAAATCGGCGTGTGGGACCCACATCGTCGTTGACATAACTCACAGTAGAGCCAGGTCTACCGAGCCTCTGAATCTGGATTGAAATTTGGCGTGTACAGAACCATGCGTCATGTATTGTGTAGCGCCACCTAGATGACACGCCACGCAGCGCCCGGAGGCTAAGTCTTTGAGGTGGGCTGCCAGCGACGGTGACAGCCCGAGTCTGTGGCCTTTCGGATCCCAAGCAGCAGCAGACATGACAGCGTCTCACCGTGGGTGGTATGGGAGGTATTGGCGCTATTGCGAACCTCTGGGTGCAACTCGGGTGGTCGAGGACGTTAAAGATGGCCGGCGGCGTGGTTGAAGCGGCGGAGAGGTTCGGTTGTTGTTGGACGAGAGCTCTGGTCTTTGCTCGGTGATCTGAAGAGTTACGGAGGTAAAGCGCGGCAATGAGCTTCGTGAGGTGCTCATGACGGCGGCGAAATCTTGACGAAAACCTAGATGAAATCTTGGTAGCGCAAAGGGCTCGGGAGGGCAATTGGTTTGGGGGTTTTGGAAAGGGTGCTCTGGCGATCCTCGGGGACCTATTTAAAGGCGTGGGGCGGCCTCGAGGTGGCGTCTTTGCGGCGGAGATCAAAACCACCCGAAAAGAGCTCGCGTAGGAAGCGGGGATAGAGACGGATTTGAAATTCAAATCTGTTTGAATTAGATGCGGGAAGAATAGGGCTTCTAGAAGGGCTCATCCACGCAGAAAATCGGAGTCGTTTGCGGTATTGTCGGACGAACTCGGTGATGCAAAAATGGCGGACGGCCTTGGCGGAGACTCCGCCGAAAACGCGGGCGGGGACGACGACCTTCATCAGTCAGTCCCACCTACTACGGTAGGAGCAAATGCCAAGTCCACGCTAGATAGAGAGGGCGAGGCGCAAGACGAAGCGAAGATCTGGCGTCCTCCACTGATTGTGCTACTGGAGAATGGGCGGGTGAGCGAGAATGGGCGAAGAGGAGGATTGACCCGACACTATTAGGAGATTTTAAATAGCTTTTCTATTTTAGAAAATACCAGAAATTCCAAATGGCAATAGAAATTAGCAAATGAACTTGGAAAATTTCTAGAAAAATCTAGAAAATATATCCAAGCACATAGAATCCAAATAAAATAGTTTTGACCATTGTTCATGTTGACTTTAGTCATATTAAATTGTTTTGTTACTCAAGGTCCATAGTTAAGCTTTTGAATTAAATTCAAATAAATCCAAATGGTGAATTTTCTCACTACAACTATTCAAAGGATTTTTAAAGCTCGAGAAAATTGGGATGTTACAAACCTCCCCCCTAAAGGAATCTCGACCGAGATTCGAGCTAGCCGAGAAAAGGCTAGGAACTCGGCTTTCAACTCTTCTTCACGCTCCCGCATTAAGCCGCCTTCGAGTGGTTGCTCCATTGCACTTTGCAAAATCGGTATCTTATACTTCGGTCAGGCGTTCTGCGACATCCAAAATCTTGACGGTTGTTATTTATAGGTGAGGTCTTCTTTCAGTTCAATTGACTCCAGCGGGCTTGTTCTTCCGCACACGAAGACACTTCTTCAAGCGAGAGGCGTGAAAGACATCATGTACTCTGCTAGCTTGTGAAGCGGCTCAATTGATAAGCCACTTCTCCACGGCGATCCAAAATCTTGAACAGACCGACATATCGAGGGGCAAGCTTCCCTTTGGCATGAAACCTTTTCACACCTCTGAGGGGCGTAACTCGAAGGTAAACAAAATCTTCTAGCTCGAAACTGAGATCACGACGGCGATTATCAGCATAACTCTTTTGCCTTGACTGAGCTATCTTTAATCTCTCTCTGATCATGGACACTTGCTCTTCTGCTTCTTGAATAATATCTGGACCAAAGACTGTACGTTCAGCAGTTTCTGACCAATTCAACGGGGTTCTGCAGGCACGACCATACAAAGCTTCAAACGGTGACATTTGCGGTCGCTTGATAAGCTGTTGTTGTACGAGAATTCTCAGATATGGCAAACTCTTATCCCACGGTGGCATTAACTAGAGCACGTGCTCTCAACATATCTTCCAATATCGATTAACTCTTTCGGTCATCCATCCATCGGGATGATATGCAAGATCGAAATTCGATGAATCCCTAAGGCTTCATGCAAACTCGCCAAAAGCGGAGGTGAACCGAGATCCTCGATTTGACACTATCTTCTTGGGCACACCATGCAAACCGACAACTTGATATATACAAACCGCCAGGGCGATTTATCTCTCGAGTATGGGTTTTGACCGGCAAGAAATGGGCAACCTTAGTCGATGGTCCACTATTACCCAAATTGAATCATAACCCGATTGAGTCTTGGGTAACCCGGTAATGAAATCCATTCCGATTTCTTCCCACTTCTACTCGGAATCTTCAATGATTGCAACAGACCTGGCTTGGTCTCTAATGTTCTCGCTTTGACTTTCTAACACATCGTCGCACAAGGCAACGTAACTCTCGCAACGCCTCGCTTCAAATTCGGCCACCAAAACTTATTCTTAACATCTTGATACATCTTAGTACTACCAGGGTGAATCGAATACTTTCATGGGCCTCCTTCAAAATTACCTGTCTCAAACCACTCGCATCTGGCACGCAAATACGTCCATTGATCCCTGAGGCCAAGCTGAGGAGGGTTGGTCCCCTCATCCACCATTTGGTTCCACTCCACTGCCTCATTGGCATCAGAGTACCGATCAGCCATGTCAAAGAGCTCTGACATGAACCTAGGCTGGTTGATGTTGAGGTCTTCTATGAACCTTCGATATCTCACCACCTGTTTAAAAGCTCGAATCACAGAGTCATCAGAAACATTTGGGATAGTATTACAGACTTCTATGAAATGTTTTACAAACTGTCGTAAATTTTCATCGGGGGTTAGGCGGAGCCGTTGCAAATCATCCTCCTTCCCCGATTTTGCATAACAACTTTTGAAGTTGTTTTGCAATGCATTACAAAGCACCTCTCAGTTATATATGGATCCCTCAGGCTGGTTGAACAACCAGGTCCTGGCGGAACTCTTTAGAACTGTGGGCAAATAATTGGCCATTACCTTATCATCGCCTCCAGTAGCCTGAATGGCAGTAGTGTAGACTTGGAGAAACTCTGACGGGTTTTGCGTCCCATCAAAAGTTTCCATACTTCCTGGCTTGAACTTCTTCGGCCAAGTCACATCCCTTAGCCTGGGAGAGAAAGCTTTGCAACCTGCATAAGGTCCAACGTATTGTCATACATTGCGACGATTATTATGACCAGTAGGAGATCTGGGACATCTACTTCGTCCCGAAAAATGAGTGGCATGCTCACCTTGGCCTTGGACGTCATGGCTAGGAACACCATCACTTCGACCTTGCCTTCGTCTTCCAGATGAGGGCCCTTCTAAACGAGAGTCCGTCTGGGAAAGCGCATTATGCGATTGAGTGGAGATATTGTTCACGGCATCCTGTAGCTGTTGTGCGATAGCACGCATTACTTGCACTCCTTGCTCTGAAGTTAATCCTTTCAGAGGGCGTGCGATGGCGCTCGCTAAGTAGTGAACACACTCCGTAGGGGAATCCTCTGCGTGGGGGTTGATAAGGCATTTGGATCCCATACCATCATTGCCCATAGTGGCGGTGTATGCGTCGTCCGTTGTGGCGCCCTCGTTGAGGAGCCAGGGGCGTCTTGATAGTAGTGTTGGCGAACATGCGAGATGTGCGCTTGTGCGGTGGCACGTATCTCAGCTTGTCGGGCCTCCTCCTCATGTTGGAGGCGTTCCCGTTCTTCCCGCTCGTGGCATTGCCTCGATGTTTTAGGATCATTGGTGGCATTGGGTTGATTGTCACCGATGGCGGTGACCGGCTGTACCGGGCTTCTAAAGTAAGGGGTGAACATGTTGTCGTCCTCTGAGGAAGAGGACGAGTTATATTGTAGGGTGAAGAGAAGATTCTCCCCAGATGTTCTCTCTAGGCCTTCAACGTGGAGGCCGCCAGCGAGATCATCATGATACGCTAGGCTCGTGAACCTTCGTAATATCCTCGCTTCTAAGGGAGACAGTTTCGATAGTACTTCGTCCCACGGTGACGCTTGTGGACGAAGGCACGGCCGGCGTAGAGCCAGTGGATGCGTACTCGGTGGACGACGGTGCCTCAGTAATGGCCCCCGGAGGAACCATGGGCATTGCCGGATACGAGGATGAAGTTTTCCTTCATGTCGTCATTGTAGTCGGAAATATCGAGGATGCTTTGTTCTCTCCACGCAGGCAAATTTTGATTCATGAGCAAAGCACGGGATACATTACCAGAACTGAGTCAGTGAAGATGATGACGGCGGTCCCCATGGATGGCGCCAGCTGTCGACGTTTGGGACTCTCATCACAGAACGGACAAACAAGAATATAAAGAAAAATTGGAGATTGCTATCTATTCGCCAAAGGACTCAAAGCGGTGATGTATATTGCAAAGGGTATGCTCTGATTACAGGAAGAATGATTGTGAATAAATGTGGATTAGGATCTGGATCTAGATTACAAAGTCACATAGGCCCGGTTCTTATAGTCTACAAAACATCGGCAGTTTGTTGCAATGGTGCCTCTTCGCGCCAATGGTTGCGTCCCTTCAAGTTAATCGTTGCATCCCTTTGTGATGACCGTTATATCTCTGAGTACAACAGCCAATATCTTCTCTTCACGTGTAGTTATCATTAACTACACATGGGTAACTACTTTGCAGGACCTCCTCTACGGGAGAGAGGTCCTAGAGTGGTCTTCGAGTGGTCCTCGAGTGGTCCGAAGAAACCTATAAAGGAGGTCCAACCGAACGTCCAGGAAAAGGTTTTGAGAATGGAAAAAGAAAAGACTTTCATGCCCACTTTCTAACCGCTTAATTGATCTTGGGCCCGTAGCTAATTTGGACCCAATAGAAAACCTAGTTTATTTATAAATGAACAAATAAAGATATACTCGGATAATTGACTGGTTAACAATCCTCGTCAAACTTCAAGCTCCATAGGAGTGTCCACTGTGCGTTGATTAGTGAGACAAGCACGAGCAAGGTCTTGAATGTACTTCTCCTGGGAGAGATAGGAGCCCTCAAGTGTAGAAGTGACCTCAATCCCAAAAAAGTAGTGAAGTGGACACATGTCAGACATCAAGAGCTTATCATTGAGACGCATCTTCACAAAAGCGATGTACTGAGGATCATCACCAGTGATGATCATATCATCAACATACAAAAGAAGAAGAGTCCGACTGTGAGGAGAGGTGTGAACAAAGAGAGTAGGGTCATGATCACTGGTGGTGAAACCGGCCTCAGTGACAACAGAGAAGAAGTGCTCAAACCAGGCTCGAGGAGCTTGCTTGAACCCATAGAGAGAGCGACGAAGACAACACACCATACCATCAGGAACAGAATACCCAGGAGGCGGCTGCATGTAGACCTCCTCATGCAACTCACCATTAAGGAAAGCATTCTTGACGTAACCAGCTGAGAAATGGACCACTATTGAACAAAAGCAGCTGCTAGAAGGGTTCGAACAGTGGTCATGTGAGCAACAGGCGCAAAGGTCTTGTCGTAGTCACGTCCATGCTCCTACTGAAAACCACGGGCCACAAGACGAGCCTTGTAGCGCTCAAGAGAGCCATCAGAGTGAGTCTTGATCTTGTATATCCACTTGCACGTGATCGGAGTAACATGAGTAGGTAGGGAAACAAGATCCCAAGTCCTGGTGTGCTCTAGAGAGCAATCTCCTCAGCCATTGCCTACTGCCACTCCTAATGGGTAGCAGCCTCTCGATAAGTTGTAGGTTCAACAAGAGCAGTGGTCGCAAAGCCGTAACGCTCAGGAGGCCTGACAGTCCGACGATCACGAAGATCATACCTGGGAGGAGAGGCTTGAGTGGGACCGAGCAAGGACGAGGTAGTGAAGGGAGTAGAAGGCTCAACTAGAGGAGGAGGAGATCGTGGACGGCGAGAGTAGTGCAACAAAAAAAGGGGAGATCTCAACAGAAGAGCTGGTAGGAACCTCTGGAGGAGGTGAGGAAACCGTAAGAGATGAGAGAGATGGTGGTGAAGGAGAGTGTGGTGGAGGAGATGGTGGGGACTGAGATGAAGGAGACGAGGGTGGTAAAACACAAACTAGAGGAGGCGAAGTGTCAAGAAAAGTCAAAAAGGAAAGCAACTCAGAGGAAGCAGAGCTGGTGGTAGAGGAACAAGGATAGTAAGGACGAGACTCATCAAAAGTGACATCTCGAGAGATCCTCATTCGTCGAGCAACATGATCATAGCAACGATAACCATTATGTTTAAAGTTGTACCCAAGAAAAACACACTTGACCGACTAAGTAGTCAGCTTACTGCGCTCACGAGGTGGAAGTACTGGAGTGGTGATCCGGTGAGATGCTCAAAAGGGGTGCATCCCTTGAGAGCAGAAGAGGGCTACCGATTGATAAGAAAGGCAATGGTAGAGACAGCTTCAGCCCAAAAATGAGGTGGGACATGAGAAGTAAGCATGAGGCAGTAGAGGTAGGGTGGGCAAGGCCGCTCACGGTGAGGTAGACCCACAGGCCTGCCCCGGGCCAAGGAATCCTCATGTCTTTGGACAAACCGCGTGGTAGTTGACGTCGTTGAAGGTGACCAAAGGCTTGGCAATCGAGACAAGACTTCGTGCTCGAGGTTTTGGAGGGTGCCATCTTATGTGATGGCCGCAAAGACGCGCAAGTGGCGTGACAAGCTACTATCCACAAAGACTCAGTGTGAGCAGCCAGGAAAGGCAAGGACGAAGCCGAGGAATCACTGCTCAGTGAAGCCAGCCTCCTCACATGGTCCCCGCCACTCCAGGTGTTGCGGCGCCCAAGACTTCACGGTGGGACCTTGTAACATCCCTATTTTCCGGCCTTTTTGAAAATTTTGAAAACCTTAAAAAGGAACCATTTGGGTTTATTATTTTGCCAAAGCTTAAATTGTATTTTAGAATTTCAAAAGTGGTTTAATTTGAATTAATAAAAACTTGAACTAATTAAAGTTGGTTTAGTGAGTTTAGTTGGATTTTAATTTGGTTTTTCATTTGGCCTTATGTTAAAAGTAATTAATTGCCAAAAATTAAAAGCAATAGTGAGGCTGAAAATATTTTTATTAAGTCTCAAATAATTCAAGGAATTTTGAGAATTTTCCTAGAATTTTTGGGTGTCTTAAACTATTTTCTAAAATTCCTTTTGCTTTTCCGGTATTTCCTAAAAGAAAAACCTTAGAAAATCCCTAAGTTCTTTGGGCGAATCTCTTGACCCACATCCCCTATTTTTCCTCACATGTCTGCCCTTGTATTGTATCAAGCAGCCCACCCGCCCTCACCATCGCCTCACGACAGCCAGGCGGCCCACTGTCACCGCCCACCCCGGCCATCCCCTACCTCCGGACTGCCAAGTGGGAGTGCCCATGCCCATGAATCTCGCGCCGCCCTCGCCATGCCTGCCACTTGGCGCCTCCCGTCTCTCTCCATCAAGGCCAAGACGTCCCGCTTCGCCGATCCGCTACCACGCCGCCACGCCTCGCACTGCGCCATGCCCTCCCCATCCGTCACACGGACGAGCGCCATTAATGGCCGCATGGTCCTCCACGCCGTCCCCTTCCACCCTCCTCGAGCTCTATAAGAGGAGCACCAGACCGCCTCGCTTCCTCTTCCTTTTCCCCCTCCTCCCTCGCTCTCCCGCTCTCTCTCGGCGGTTTGAGCTCCAAGATCGGCGCCCCGGCTTTGTCGAGCACCCGCCGCCGTCGAGCACCGTCGCCGCCGTTGTCACCTCCGTTGGCATCGCAAGCTCACGGCTTCCCGTCGCACTCTCTCGCCGGAAGTTCCCGGAGCTCCTCCGCCGCCTTCAACCGCCGCTTCGCCGCCGCTTAATCGCTTCGCGCCGGCGTCCTCTTCACGCCAAGGCGTCCTCGAATCCTCGCCAAAGATCAAGAACCCCTCTCCCGTAGGGTACCCTCGTCGCCGCATCGAACCCAGCTAAACGCCGGCGACCTTTGGGCCGTGAGCGCCGGTCCTACGTGGCGGCCAGGTGGCGTCCACGTCAGCGCCACCTAGGCTCCACCTCCCCCTTTTTGCCCACGTGTGCGCCTCGTCAACCGCCCGCGTGGCACGCCATTTCCAGAGCCGGGTGGACCTAGTCCACCATGCACCCTCTCTATGACAAGTGGGCCCCACTTGTCAGTTTTTCTTTTTCTTTTATTTCGGCCGGAATTTCCTCTGCTGACGTCAGCTTGCGCAGTAACTCGATTTTCCTTTAGGAAAATAATTCCAGAAATCAGGAAATTCCCTTTTTCTTGATTTTATGTGTTTTCCTTCTTCCGGAGGCCGTAACTTTCTCATTCGAACTCCGATTCGAGTGATTCCAATTTCTAAATTCATCTAAAATCCTTGTCTTTCTATTAGTATTTATTTGGTATTTATTTGGAATTTTATTTGGAGTTGTTTTATTTATTTAGCTTTGGTTATGCGTATAGGATCCTAAGCGTTTGGAAGATTTCGCAGAGCCCATTTAATCGGTTAATCACCGCTACTCTTCAACTAAGGCAAGTCATAGACCATTGATCATGTTGATCCCATGTTTATAAAAGTATATTGTTTTATATAAACATGCATGGCTAATTTTATAATAAATGGTTTTGGGATTAGTTAATTACCTAATTGCCATTATACCTCCATGATAATTTGTAATCGACATGTATCCTTGAATGACATAATTCCTTGGACACCTTAGGATGGTTAATTATTAGTTGGACATTATTGTAATACCAACATGGGCACGCTTTTATTGCTTAGTCATGCTTTAGTAGACGTTGGTCTCATGATTCAATAAA
Source organism: Phyllostachys edulis (assembly GCA_036346405.1). NCBI lineage: Eukaryota > Viridiplantae > Streptophyta > Magnoliopsida > Poales > Poaceae > Phyllostachys > Phyllostachys edulis. The sequence goes on along the minus strand of JAYEVD010000700.1, from coordinate 220,614 downwards.
GGTTGATTTGCCCTAGCGCACATGGTTTGTGGCTTGTGTAGTAACGACTGTGTTGCTAATAATGCTAAGTGTGGTCTGTGTGAGACCATGACATTTGTTGTCACTTTACTAAAATTTGTGGTGCCCTGACTAGGGTGGTCCTCTCCGTCGGGTTGAACCCAACATGATGAATTTGACTATTGGAACTTATGGAACTGTGTCGGAGCCACTTTTGTTAAAAGATGTTGTGCCATGACTAGGGTGGTCATTTGGCCAGGTTGAACGAAAATGATTTATGCTTGGACGAGTGGGTGGTGGAAAGGGTGGGTGTCGTAACGCACACTTGGAATGTGGAACCGTTCTCGTCTGACAACCAACTAAGGACTTAACCTTTAACCATTGATCTGGGCCTCAACCGTACAACCACATGTCTAGATTGGGATAGACCTGGCTGACTAATTAGCAATGTCTTGGTTCGATTCTGCTTTTGGTTGGGAGCAGCGCAAGAGGGGGCCGATAGAGGCGAAACCTTAGCTAATGTAATCGAGTCAAAATAGAACTTTGTAAAAGCCTTGTCACGTGCTCTAGACTGCTACCTAAGGTAGTGAGCGGTGGCATAGATATATGCCGACAAACTAGAGAATTCGTGGTCTTGTGGGTCAAGTTGCATAACCTCTGCAGAGTGTAAAACTATTCAATAGCCGTGTCCCGGATATGGACATGCCCAGTGATTTCACGCAAGGGTAGAACTTTTGTCGAAAATGTTGGAATGGTTTGGTCGAATCTTGTAGTTGGTTGGTGGTTGGAAAGTGAGCAGGTGTTCACTAGTTGTTTCAAAGAAAACCGCTTACTTATGTATTAGTCTTTTAAATTATGCTTTACAATCTACTTATTGTATTTATCACAAATAATGCTTTCCGCAAATGAGCCATAAAGCTATCCTTGTTAAGCCTTGCATAAATATTACTTGCATTCAATTCACTATGACTTGCCGAGTACATTCAAAGTACTCATGGCCTTGCGCCTCTGCTTAAATCAGCAGAGGAGGGTGAACACGTGAACTTCGAGTTCTACTGAAGAAGACTTCTTTGAAGACTTTGCGAATTAGGTCGCGTCCTTCACTCGATTGCGGTGGGCATATTGGGTGACCTCCGCCAGATGTTGTGTTTCATTGCCACTCTCTTTTGTTGCTTAGCCCTGTGTGGCAACCGTTGTAAGACTTGACCATAAGGTCCCTTTTCTTAATATTATTAATTTGTCTGCTTCATCTTTTGTTTGGTTGTGTGGTTATGATTACACCAATGTTGCAACTGTGTGAGCTAGCTACTGATCATGGGACTAGTTCAGAATACACAGAGGGTCCTGGGGTTGCATACCCGGGGTCCCGACAGCGGTGGTATCAGAGCCATATCGACTGTAGGACGTAACCATAATTAGCATGGTCGTTTAGTCAAAACTTCAAAAATTTATTTTCTAAATCAAACCAACAATTAACTTAAATAGTATTCTCCTCTTACCTTACTCTACTCTTCCTCATCTTATGCTAATCTCTCCTTATTTCATTCTTAAAGTCTGACTTCTTATCTTTTCTGAACTTGGTTTCGGAGTGTAAAGTGACCCTCTCACCTTGATAATCTCTATAGAATCGAGCTTTGCTTAGAGTCGCCCGCCAAAATAAGATAGATTTGTAGTGTAGTTACCCTTTTAATTTCGCATCGATAGAATCGGTGGCTTGAGTTTTGTTGCCTCTTATAGCTTTCCTCGCTATTGTTCGCTGGGTTAAACCGACTTTCCCCAATTAGGTTGTCCCGCCTTTCTCCCTTGTCCGCTCGTCTTTGTGCTTTTCCTCTTTCCCATCGTGCTTTCTTCCTCTCATCTATTAAAACCCGAGAAGCTCAGTGCAGATGGTTCAAACCCGCAACTCGGCAAGTCAGGAAGAACAAGTGGACCCCGTTACGCCACCAACCCCAGCCGCAACAACAGATCAGGGTTTGGGACAGTTCATGGCAGCACAGCGCAATTGATGAATGCAATGATGCAGAACATGAACCAGATGATGGCTCAACAGAATCAGACGGCTACTGCTCTGCTCACAGTGCTGAACTAGAACAACCAAGCAGCTGCCATGCCACCTCCGCCCCCACCAGCTTATCATCGGTCCAAAGCCGGCGAGAGTTTATGAGGACCCATCCACCTACCTTCTCCAGCTCCTCCGAGCCTTTGAGGCAGATGATTGGCTGCGCTCTCTTGAAAAAAGCTTGCCATTACCGGTGTGATGACCGTGAGAAAGTTCTTTATGCCACACACCACCGGAAGGCACCGCCACAGAATGGTGGGAGAACTCTTGTCGCCTATGAGAACCACCGAGAACATCACTTGACTGAATTTTCAAGCTTTCCGCCTCTCCCATATCCTCGATTTTAAAGGTAGAAATGAAGAAGAATGAGTTTCGTGAGTCAAACAAGGAACACCGTCAAGAGTGAATACCTCAACAAGTTCACTCAACTCTCTCGTTATGCCCCAGAGGATGTTGCCACCGATGATGCTCGTCGAAGCGTTTCAAGCGAGGACTCAACCCTAGCTTGAAGGTTCAGTCGTTAGGCAACGACTATGCCAATTTCCAATGACTAGTCAACAAGACCATGCTCATTGAAGAGTCACGTCGTGAATCGGCGGAATCGCACAAAAGGAAGTCAATGCAAGCATGGTACTCATCAAGGTCATTCGCAGAGAGGCCGTAACGAATGCACAATACCCACTCATTCTCGTCCCTCCTGTCACCTTCGAACCCCTCACGACACCTCGCCGCCTTGCGCACCAGATTCCGCAACTTCAACAACAACACCAACAACCAAGAGCCAAGAAGCAACAATCCCGCCGCAGAATCACTGTTTCAATCACAAGAACCTTTCGGACATTATGCCAAGAATTGCCCTCGAAGCAAGGTCCATCACCAACAGATTCAACCTTGAGCTACCGAGCAGACCCCCACGCCAGAGCAGGGCGTGGAGCACCTCGGACTCCAAAGAAGACCAGCCAAGACCCTCGACTTTCGGAAGAGGCCGTGTGAACCATGTCACGGAGAGGAAGCCCAGATAGCCTGGACGTCGTCTGGGTAAGTTCCTAGTAAATTCAAAGACTTTCTGAGCTTTTGTTTGATTCGAGCTACCCATTCGCTTGTTTCTGAGTTTTGTTGCAAAGCATCGCTTAAAGGTTATGACTCTTAAAAATGCTATGTTGATTCGTACACCGTTCGGAGTTGAGTACTAACCAAGGCTGCCCTAAGGTTAAAGTAACCATAGAAGGGTAGAATTCTAGCCAACCTTATAATTATCAATGCCAAATCCTAGATGTGATTTTGGGTATGGATTGGCTTATCGATCACCAAGCGCTTTTGGATTGTGGTGATAGAAGCATCACGCTGGTCACCCAGATGGAACCAAAGTGAAGTTTGAAGCCTCTACTAAAAAGTATGATGGAGCCTTAGTCTGCAGTTGTCAAGATCAGATCTTTGGAAGAGGTGCCAGAGTCGAGAATTTCCAGATGTTTTTCCGGATGAGTTACGGAATGCCACCAGACGAGAGACCTAGAGTTTGTCATTAACCTAGTTCCGAGAATCGCACCCATTTCAAGAGACCCTACCGCTTGCTTGCTGATGACTTAGTCGAGTGAAGAAGCAGATTGAAGAAATGCAAGATAAAGGATTTGTCAGCCAAGTTCTTCGCCTTTGGGGAGCCCGGGATCTTTGTCCCTAAGAAGGATGGCACCCAAATGGATGTGTGTGGATTACCGCTCTCTCAATGAAGTCACCATCAAGAACAAGTACCCTCTCGCCTGATTGATGATTTGTTTGACCAGCTAAAAGGAGCCGAGTGTTCTCCAAGATAGATTTGAGGTCAGGATACCATCAGCTGAAGATTCGTGAAGAAGATATACCGAAGACAGCTTTCTCAACCCGATATGGACTGTATGAGTATACGGTCATGTCTTTTGGATTAACCAATGCACCAGCTTACTTTATGAACTTGATGAATAAAGTGTTCATGGAGTATCTAGATAAGTTCGTCATTGTCTTTATTGACGATATCCTAATCTACTCTAAGAATGAAGAAGAGCATGAAGAGCACCTTCGCTTGGTTCTGAATAAGCTTAGAGATCATCAACTCTATGCTAAATTCGACAAGTGTGAGTTTTGGATGAAAGAAGTTACCTTTCTGGGGCACGTCATGTCTGCAGAAGGAGTCGCTGTCAACCCTAGTAAAGTCAAGGATGTGCTTAACTGGGAGTCACCCAAGTCAGTACCTCAGGTCAGAAGTTTCCTCGGAATGGCAGGTTACTACCGTCGGTTCATAGAAGGATTCTCAAGAATAGCAAGACCCCTTACCCAATTGCTGGAAGAAGGAGAAGAAATTTGCTTGGACGCCGAATGCGAGCAAAGTTTTCAAGAATTAAAGAAGCGTTTGACCACCGCCTCAAAGGCCGATTCTACCGGATGTTCTAAGGATTTTGAGATTTTCAGGATGCATCTCGCCAAGGTCTCGGTTGTGTTTTTGATGCAAGAAAGGAAAGTGGTAGCCTATGCTTCACGCCAATTGAAGCCTCATGAAGTCAATTACCCCACTCATGACTTAGAATTAGTCAGCCGTAGTGCATGCTTTAAAGATATGGCGCCATTACCTCATCGATGTCATTTGTGAAGTTTACACGGATCATAAGAGTTTGAAGTACATTTTACCCAAGCAGATCTGAACATGAGACAAAGAAGATGGTTGAATTGATCAAGGATTACAACATGGGAATTCATTATCACCCGTGCAAAGCAAATGTTGTAGCAGATGCTTTAAGTAGAAAGACCCTCATCGCAATACTCGATGATCAAGGAAGGTCACCAAAGATTGCACGAAGAATTTCAAAAGCTCAAGCTTGAGTTAGTGGAAGAAGGTTACTTAGCTACCCCGAAGTGCAACCAACTCTTCAAGATCGAGATCAAGAAAGCCCAAGAAGAAGATACGGATATCAAGGAAATCAAGAAAAACATGAAGCGTGGTAAATCCTTAAGATTTTCAAGATGAGCAAGGTGTCCTATGGTTTGACAAGCGTATTTGTGTACCGGATCGTATGAACTCAAACAGTTAATACTCAAGGAAGCTCATGAAACCTTGTACTCCATTCACCGGAAGCACTAAAATGTATCAAGACCTCAAGGAATTCTATTGGTGGCCTAGCATGAAGCGTGAAGTTGCCGAGTATATTGCACAATGTGATGTTTGCCAATGAGTTAAAGCCGAGCATCGAGACCTCTTTGGACTTTTGCAACCTTTGAGCATCCTCGAATGGAAATGGGAAGAAATCGAATGGATTTTATCACCGGTCCGCCAAGAACTAAAGTCGATATGATTCTATTCGGGTAATTGTCGATCGCCTAACAAAAGTGGCTCACTTCATCCCGACCAAGACCACCTACTCAGAGACAGACTTGCGAGAATTGTATATGGCCAAGATAGTATGTCAAAGATGGAGTGCCAAAGAAGATCGTGTCCATCGAGGAACCCGATTCACCTCAAGATTTTGGCAAAAGTCAGACAACAATCATGGGCACTAATCTGAATTTCAGTACGGCCTACCATCCTCAGACAGATGGTCAAACAGAAAGGGTAAATCAAATCTTAGAAGATATGTTGAGAGCCTGCGCTCTAGAGAACTGCACTCACTGGGACCAAATGTTACCTTATCGCGAGTTTTCATACAACAACACCATCAATCAAGTCTGCAGATGTCCCCGCTTGAGGCCCTTTACTAAGAAAGTGTCGAACACCCTTGTATTGGACCGAGTCTCGCGAAGGGCAAGTGCTTGGACCCGACATCCTAAAGGAGGTCAAGATCAAGTTAAGTCGATCGAGAAAAGTCGAGAACGGCCTGCACTGCATGAGAAAAGTTATGCCGATAACCGCCGCCGAATTAGCCTTTGTACTGGAGATCATGTGTACCGAAGGTCTCACCTCTCAAAGGAATGCGCCGCTCAGAGTTAGTGGAAAGCTCGCACTAAGGTATATTGGACCTTTTCGATTCTAGTCGAAGAGGAGAAGTTGCTTACAAGTTAGAGCTCCCGCCTCGGCTTGTCGATGTGCATGATGTTTTTCATGTGTCTCGATTGAAGAAGTGCTGCAAGTGTGTCGGAAGAACAGATGTCATAGAGGCGCTTGACTTGCAAGAAGATCTAACATACAAGGAGCACCCATCAAAATCTTGGAAGTGTCTCGGCGTGTGACAAGGAACAAGATCCTCCGTTTTACGCAAAGTTCGATGGAGCAATCACACCAAGAAGAAGCCACACGGGAACGCGAAGAAGATCTCAAGGCCGAAGTTCCCGCACCTATTCTCTAGTCGACCAATCTCGGGTCGAGATTCCCTTTAAGGGTATAGGTTTGTAACATCCCTATTTTCCTACTTTTTGAAAATTTTGAAAACCTTAAAAGGAACCATTTGGGTTTATTATTTTGCCAAAGCTTAAATTGTATTTTAGAATTTCAAAAGTGGTTTAATTTGAATTAATAAAACTTGAACTAATTAAAGTTGGTTTAGTGAGTTTAGTTGGATTTTAATTTGGTTTTTCATTTGGCCTTATGTTAAAAGTAATTAATTGCCAAAAATTAAAAGCAATAGTGAGGCTGAAAATATTTTTATTAAGTCTCAAATAATTCAAGGAATTTTTGAGAATTTTCCTAGAATTTTGGGTGTCTTAAACTATTTTCTAAAATTCCTTTTGCTTTTCTCGGTATTTCCTAAAAAGAAAAACCTTAGAAAAATCCCCTGTTCTTTGGGCGAATCTCTTGACCCACATCCCTTTTTCCTCATGGCTGCCCTTGTTGGCATTACACGCCCAAATTACCACCCATCGCCTCACGACAGGCGGCGCCCCTGCCACCGCCCACCCCGCCATCCCTACCCCGACCGTGCCAAGTGGAGTGCCCATGCCGCCATGAATCTCGCGCCGCCCTCGCCATGCCGACTCTCTGGCTTCCATCTCCAATCCTCTCCGCGCCTCGCGCCCGCCAGATCCGCTACCACGCCGCCACGCCTGCACCGCGCCATGCCCCTCCCCATCCATACGGACGAGCGCCATTAATGGTCGCATGGTCCTCCACGCCGTCGTCCCTTCCACCCTCCCGAGCTCTATAAGAGGGAGCACCAGACCGCCTCGCCCCCCTCTTCCTTTTCCCCTCCTCCCTCTGCTCTCCGCTCTCTCTCGATTGGAGCTCCAAGATCGGTGGCCCAGCTTTGTCGAGCACCCTTGCCGCCGTCCGAGCACCCGCGCGCCGTTGTCACCTCCGTTATATCGCAAGCTCACGGCTTCCTGCGCGCACCTCCTCGCGGAAGTTCCCGGAGCTCCTCGCCGCCTTCAACCGCCGCCGCCGCCCGCTTCGCTCGCCGCCGCGTCCTCTTCACGCCGCGTCCTCGAATCCTCGCTACCAAAGATCGCAACCCCTCTCCGTGGTACCCTCGGCCATCGAACCCGGCTAAACGCCGGCGACCATTGGCCGTGGCGCCACGGCCGGGTCCCACGTGGCGGCGTGGCGCCCACGCCGGCGCCACCTAGGCTCCACCTCCCCTTTTGCCCACGCAGGCGCCTCGTCAACCGCCTGCGTGGCACGCCATTTCAGAGTCGGGTGGACCTAGTCCACCATGCACTTCTCTATGACAAGTGGGCCCCACTTGTCGGGCTTTTTTTTTTCTTTTATTTCGCCGGAATTTCCTCTCACGACGTCACTATGCGATAACTCGATTTTCCTTTAGGAAAATAATTCCGTAAATCAGAAATTCCTTTTCTTGATTTTATGTGTTTTCCTTCTTCCTGAGGTCAGAACTTTCTCATTCGAACTCCGATTCGAGTGATTCCAATTTCTAAATTCATCTAAAATCCTTGTCTTTCTATTAGTATTTATTTGGTATTTATTTGGAATTTTATTTGGAGTTGTTTTATTTATTTAGCTTTGGTTATGGCGTATAGGATCCTGCTTTTAAGATTTCGCAGAATCGATTTAATCGAAGCAGCTCGCTACTCTTCAACGAAGGCAAGTCATAGACCATTGATCATGTTGATCCCATGTTTATAAAAGTATATTGTTTTATATAAACATGCATGGCTAATTTTATAATAAATGGTTTTGGGATTAGTTAATTACCTAATTGCCATTATACCTCCATGATAATTTGTAATCGATATGTATCCTTGAATGACATAATTCCTTGGACACCTTAGGATGGTTAATTATTAGTTGGACATTATTGTAATACCAACATGGGCACGCTTTATTGCTTAGTCATGCTTTAGTAGACGTTGGTCTCATGATTCAATAAAGGTTGATTTGCCCTAGCGCACATGGTTTGTGGCTTGTGTAGTAACGACCTGTGTTGCTAATAATGCGAAGTGTGGTCCTGTGTGAGACCACGACATTTGTTGTCACTTTACTAAAATTTGTGGTGCCCGGACTAGGGTGGTCCTCTGGCTGGGTTGAACCCAACATGATGAATTTGACTATTGGAACTTATGGAACTGTATGAGCCACTTTTGTTAAAGATGTTGTGCCATGACTAGGGTGGTCATTTGGCCAAAGTTGAACGAAAATGATTTATGCTTGGACGAGTGGGTGGTGGAAAGGGTGGGTGCCGAACGCACACTTGGAATGTGGAACCGCTCGTCTGAGCAACCAACTAAGGACTTAACCTTGAACCATTGATCTGGCCTCAACCGCACAACCACATGTCTAGATTGGGATAGACCTGCCGACTAATTAGCAATGTCTTGGTTCGGTTCTGCTTTTGGTTGGGAACGGCGCAAGAGGGGCCAGATAGAGGCGAAACCTTAGCGAATGTAATCGAGTCAAAAGCAGAACTTTGTAAAAGCCTTGTCACGCGTTTCTAGACCTTACCTAAGGTAGTGAGCGGTGGCATAGATATATGCCGACAAACTAGAGAATTCGTGGTCTTGTGGGTCAAGTTTGCATAACCTCTGCAGAGTGTAAAACTATTCAATAGCCGTGTCCCGGATATGGACATGCTCGGTGATTTCACGCAAGGGGTAGAACTTTTGTCGAAAATGTTGGAATGGTTTGGTGAATCTTGTAGTTGGTTGGTGGTTGGAAAGTGAACAGGTGTTCACTAGTTGTTTCAAAGAAAACGCTTACTTATGTATTAGTCTTTTAAATTATGCTTTACAATCTACTTATTGTATTTATCACAAATAATGCTTTCCGCAAATGAGCCATAAAGCTATCCTTGTTAAGCCTTGCATAAATATTACTTGCATTCAATTCACTATGACTTGTTGAGTACATTCAAAGTACTCATGGCCTTGCGCTCTCTGCTTAAATCAGCAGAGGAGGGTGAACACGTGAACTCGAGTTCTACTGAAGAAGACTTCTTTGAAGACTTTGCGAATTAGGTCGCGTCCTTCACTCGATTGCCGGTGGGCATATTGGGTGACCTCCGCCAGATGTTGTGTTTCCGCTGCCAGCTCTCTTTTGTTGCTTAGCCCTGTGTGGCAACCGTTGTAAGACTTGACCATAAGGTCCCTTTTGCTTAATATTATTAATTTGTCTGCTTCATCTTTTGTTTGGTTGTGTGGTTATGATTACACCAATGTTGCAACTGTGTGAGCTAGCTACTGATCATGGGACTAGTTCAGAATACACAGAGGGTCCTGGGGTTGCATACCCGGGGTCCCGACAGACCTCCACCCACTACGCAACTCAATCTCAGGTGTTGTGACACCCAAGTCACTGCTTAGTGAATCCAAGCCGAGGCGCAGCAGCAGGAAGGTGGCGGCCTCGGCGGTGGATCCAGCAGGCAGAGGAAGGCGATAGTCGTCTGAGTTCGGGAGTGCTCCGGGGTGTAGCGGCGCTGCCTAGAGCAGAGGCAGCAGCAGAGGTGAGCTCGGGCGTGAGGCGACACAAGCTTGGCAGCGTCGGGGCGCGGCGGCACAGGCCGGGCAAGGAGAAACCGCTCGGGGCGGCGTCGATCCAGAGTAGAGGAGGTCACCCAGAGGTTTGGGGCGAGCAGAGGAGCTAGATCTAGGGCGCGGCGGGCGAGCCGAGCGATTTGACGATGGATTGATGTGGCGTTGGTAGATCCGAGCTTGAGGACGTGCGAACTAGAGGAGAACCGGAGCCACCACGGCGCAAGGACGCAGCTCGGGCACTCATGAAGCAGAGGAGAACCAGAGCCACGGTGGCGCAAGGAGTCGGGATAGGGGAGAAGCCCGGTGCCAGCCCAGTGCCGACCTACAAGCGGCGGCAGCGGTAGGAGTGGGTCTAGGAGCTGGGTAGGAGAGAAGGTAACAGAAACCCTAACCCTAACCTGTCTGATACCATGTTGGAATGGGCTTCTTGTATTGCAAAAGGGCTAATGGGCCAATATATACAGATACATAGAAGTAGAAAATATGCAGAAAACACCGTAACCTAGGGAAGAATAACACAGCCTATATATATATATATATATATATATATCGAACAGTCACCATGTGGTCGTGGGTTCGTGGCTGTCGCTTGTCATCGTCGGCACCACCCTGGCCATGGTCGTCGTCATCGCCTCTAGCCTCCCGACCATGCCCTGCCGTGCAGAGGCCACCACGCGTCGCTATCCCCTACCACGCTGAGGCCACCGCGCGCCGCCGAATTCATTGTGCCCCTCTCTGCCATGGCTGTAGAGAGGGAGAGATCTACGCCGAGCGGTGGAGGGTGGGTGCAATGGGGATGCGAAGAGGCCGAACGGGATGTGGCCGTGGGGGTGGTGTGGTAGGGGAGAGGTCGAGTGGTGGCCGGTGGGGATTGGGGAGGGTGTGGAGGCAACAACCAAGCCCGAGACACCGTCAACGGGGAAGGGAGGGGCCGAGAGGTGATGGGCGAGGTTGGTAGGCAAGAAGGTGAGAGTGAGTGGGAGAGGGGCGGCGGAGGGCGAGGTTGGTAGGGGAGGGCCCGAGCTGCATCGCCCGCACAACTTCACGAGAGGGAGAGGGAGAGACACGATGCTAGAGGGACTTGTGCAGTTGCACGCAAGGTGCAGCGCAGAATCCAGGAATAGTCTCTTGGCAACAGTAGTGCGGCAACGACCGATGAGGCATGCAAGGCAACAATCACCTATGAGGAAGAGGGCAGATAGATGTGGTGACGGACTAACGGTGACTGATGAGGCAAAGAGCCAGAGAGGAAGTAAAAGTAGGCAACAGGCAAATGCAAACGAGCAAATGCAAAGTTCTTCCTCTTCATGGGTATAAAATCCCATACTCTCCTCATTGCTTCCCCACATAACTCAAGCAACAATTTCCCTACTCTCTCTAACTCTCTATAGCTCATTCTCTCGATATGTTTAGCAAGAAGAAGACAAAGGGGGGGCTAAGGCGCGAGCAAGCACGCCCCACAACCCCTCGTTCTCCTCTCGGCAGACTATGCTCACATCAATCTCGCTAACGCCTCCACAGTATGGGAGACTACAAGATGGATGACCGTCAGATGGATTGTCTGCATGAGGGCTACGAGGACACCGCTTTCATGAACTTCTCACCCTTGGTCCCGAGTCACAAGGCGGGATCAAATGATCATCATCAACCCCACCGCCCGCCGATCGAAAGGCGGAGTGCTAGAAGCACATGACCAAGAGGATCGACATTCTAGACGCACCAAAGGCGATAATTGCAATATGTAATTATTGCAAACATGAATTGACCTGAGTTCGGGTGGGCCTGACGAGACAACTGAACCGAACTACAAAGCATTCTCGCAAAAGTCAGCGATGGACCCAAGAAGGAGGTATGCAAATGCAATCAACTTTTGATCGACAACACTTGTAAGTACGTGGATGTACAACCCCAAATAGCACATGATGAAATAATGCAATTTATAGTTTTGGAAGATCTACCTATTATGATGGGCGAGAGCCATAATTTTGAAAGAATGATCCAACACGCCTTCTACCCACAATACCAACATGTGAGTATAAGAACCACCAAATATGATATTATAGCGATCTATAATAGAGAGCTAGCTGCACTAAAAGAAAAATTCCTAAAAGTTAGCTTTTCTTTTGCTTTAACTTCCAATATTTGGACTTCCTCTTACCAAAGAACTTGCTACCTTAGTGTTGTTGCCCATTACTTAGATGAACATTACAACCTAAACAAGAGAGTCACAGGGTTTAGGTTAATAGATGATGCACACATCGGAGAGGCCATCGCCGAATGCATACTTGAGGTAATTTGGGATTTTAAAATAGATCATAAAATTCTTTTTATCACTCTTGATAATGCTTCGGCGAATATGATGACCATGTAGTTCCTCAGCCCTCCCCCAACTGTAGTCATGTATACGTGATATGTTCTCTACCAAAGCTGCGTATTTCACACTATCAACCTCGTTGTCCAAGATGGTATGGAGGTAATTGGTGCATATTTGAACAATATCCACAACGCTATTCGTTTCATCTCAAGTAAACCTCAAGTGGCTGCTAGGTTCGCAGAGTATTACATAGCCAACAAAATTACACCAAGAAAAATTGGTCTTATATGAAGGTGAGGAGGATCTCAACATACATCATGCTAAATAAGTTAAAAGTGTACGGAAATATTATAACTATCTTTTTCAATGCTAATTCTCAAGAGAATGATTTCATACTTACTTATTCAGTGGACCATGCTTGAATACCGAAGACCTCGTGTGTGTACCGCGTATTAGTCCCATGATCAGTGGCTAGTACACACAACTCCAACATTGGTATGACATCCATACATTCATACATACAAAATAAAGCAAATGGAGGTACAGAGCTTAAGCGGTTAAAGTTATTACATCACAGTCGATCGCCAAATAAAAGCAAGTATCAACAGAGTAACAAAAGTAGCAATGAAGTAGAAGTGATAATAGTAAATAATTTTCAGTGGCATGCCCATCCAAACCCTTAGGCAACCGACTAGAGACAAGTCCTAACAAAGCTACCACCGAACCCACCGTTTCTGCGTGTAAAGAAGTCATCGTCCAGTGTGGAATCGTCCTCTAACTCTGAACAATAATTCAAGTAAGACTAAGTATGACTTGTAGTGTATCGCAAAAATATATAAATACAAGGCTAATCAAAGATGAGGCTCTATACTACAAGTTATTTTGCACTAAGCAGATTTTATTTGTAATATCAATACGTAGTACTTTGCAACAGAAATTTAAAAGAGCAGTTAAATAGGTAAAAGACAACAAATAAGTAATTGAATAATCAACAACTCGCAAACCTCCTACCATGAAAGCAACATTTTATTTTCAGCTATAAACATGGCACTTAAGTATAAACCAACAAAACATTTCCCATACTTTCCAACAAAATTGGTTTTATGAAAAATCAAGACTATACCCATTAAGTCTGCACTAAGCACGCTCATGACTACGAGCACAGCTATTTAAATATATTTACACTTTGTAGAGGTGTACAACTTTACCCACAGCACATGAATTCTCTAGTTTGTTTGGCATCCGTCGGTACCACTACTCACTACCTTTGGTAAGCAGTCTAGAGCACGTGTCGAAGCCTTTACATCATCTAACCCTAACCTTGCACTTAGCTCAGCGAATGAACATCCTCACTTCACCTAGGTACACCCCGGTCTCAGTGAGGCATTCGTCGTTGTGTCAGCAATCAAGCATGCTCGCACCACTAGTGCCTACCAATCATGCAAGGCTAGTTTTTTATGACTTAATTAGCTAAGGTTGTCCAATAATAGCACATATGGTTGTACGTTTAGGCTTAGATTGGAGTTGCTGGCATTCGGTCCTTAATTGATCCGGGCAGGAATCTTCTCCTATTTACTTGTGAGACTCCTCTCTCACACTTCTCATAATATAATATAACTCGTCCGTGTCAAAAACTAGGTTTTTCACTTTTATTTTTATCTAAAATAACAGAGGTACACCCCTCTAGACCTTCTTTTCAAAACTTCCGAATTCATATTTTATCATGTCGTTCTTTTTACGATTTTTATGAAAGACTATTGCCCGACTAAGCAGTTATGCGAGATTCGCATTCGAAAAACCCAAGTTAACATTATTCGTTGTCTAAACCTTAATCCTATTGGCTACAATAGCAAGGACATCAACATATCAAGGAGGATCATGCATCGGATAGGATTTACAACTACCAACATTCCAAACATAGCAATTTTATACCGAACTTACACGCTTGCATAATAGATTTTGCAAAAAGAAGTACAATAATTGAAATAGTAGGATCAACATGATCAAAGGGGTTGATTGCCTTGCTCTGGTTGCTCTGAATGTGACAATGAAGGGTCGTCGAAATATTCGCTCGAGCAATCAACATATATTCCAAAAGGAGCCGGAAACAAATTAAGCAAGGCAAAATAATTTCAACAGTAACCAAATCCAAATATTTTTACATATTCATACAGAGCATGATTTTATATGAATTTAGCAAAAAGAATCATTTGATTTGGAGTTTGTATGTGATAGTTATGGCCATTACTAGCAAAGCTAGCAATTTTTACTTGCTTTTCAATTTGGATCATCTTTTGAATTACTCTAAGTGCATACTGATAAGAGTTGATATTTAATCATTTTACCCATTTTGATTAACCTTCTTGTAACCTATTGACAGTATTATAATTATGGCCTAGGGTTCACTGTTATTTAGATATCGATTCCTAATTAGTTTTACTCTTTTATGTGATTGCCAATAAATCCTTATATTTTCTAATCAACTTATTTTGGCATTTGTCTTGGCTCCATCTCACTATCCCATTCCAAATTTTTCCTACTGTTCATCCACCTCATTAAGTATTTGACTAATTAAAGTATTCTCTAGATTATTTAGTTCACTAACCATTCTTTTATCCGCATAATGGTCCACTGTTCATTTGAATAACCATCTCTCAAAACTTGTTTTTCAGATTGGTTTGCCTCTATTAGATCAATCTCTAATGGTTAACTAAATCAACAAAAAAATTTAATTCCTTGTATTAGAAAAGTCATTAGCCCACTGTTATTTCTAATTGTCGTCTAAATACCTTCTCTGTTCATTCATCCTATTAAGAGGAATTTTTCTGAGTAGAAGTGTTGTTAACTAAACCTTCTTGCTAATTCAAATATCCATCTGTTAAACAAATTTTTGAGTGATCCCATAGTTAGTCACAGAGATTGTTCTATATCCTTACAGGTGGGTCCCACTGTCATTGACAGAGAGAGGGAGACATAGAGAGCAACAGAGAAGGGGCATAGTAGAGGAGCTAGGAGGCGGCTTAGGCGGTGCTCATCGCCGATGAGGGAGCAGCGGTGAGGTGGAGCTAACCCCAAAAATGGGTTGCCGGAGGGACAAGTAAGCTAGGGGAGTTGGCGTCGAGGCTCTGGCGGCCTTGTGGCGACACGGCGAGGGCAAGCGGTGCTCGTGTGTTATCAGGGTCGATCTAGGGGGGATCACGAGCTTGAGGGAAGCAAAGTGGTCTCATCGGAGCTCTCGGTGGTGAGGGTGGTGCCAAGGCGGTCCAGCGATGCAAACCCGAGGCAGCGCGGCGGGGTCACCGTGGCGGCGGTGCTGCGGTACAAATTGACCCAAATAAGAGGTAGGGAAAGCTAGGAGATGGCACGAAGATGCTTTGAGTGCGAGTAATTGGACTAGAGCTCACCAGATAAGAAATGGCGTCAGCGGCGGTGGTTTTGGCCATGCACGAGGGAGATGGTGGTGGCGAGGTATTCCTGCGGACGAAAGCTCAAATTAGTTTGGGGGAAATGATCCTTAGGTGTTGGAACATGTGGTGACGTGGTTTATCAGGGAAGGACCTCACCGGTTCGGCTGAAACGACAAGCGGGAGCGGCGGCCGCGTACTGGACGTCGCCGGACACGAAGAAGATGCAAACGTTCCTGGCGATTAGACTGCATAGAAAGATAATGAAGGTGAGGAAGGGAAAGAGGAGGTGGAAGAGATCATTAGGGACATGAAGAAAAGGGTTAAAGCTCGTTGGTGCGGCCGGGAAGCTTCACGGTGGCGCAGCCATGGTCGGGACTGACCTTCGGGTCGGAGCTCGAATTGAGCTTGAAGAAGGAGGGGAATGGAGGGGGAAATGGAGAAGAAGATGTGACGCATCCAATGCTCAGCTTATAAGGAGAAGAGGGCAGATTAGTAGCGAGGGAGCGGGAACCGACGGCGACGCGCTCCAGGTGGTGATGGGGAAACAAGAAGGCATGGGCGTGTGACCAGGGCAGTGCATGGGCGCGCCATGGGCACGACGAAACCGGGGCGGCTCGGTTAAAACCAGTGGCGGGGTGGTTGGTGCGGCATGGGTGTGGCAAAGCTAGCGAGCCATGGTGCTAGTGCTGGTGCTGTGGCATGGAGGAAGAACCCTAGCGGGTGGGGTCCACCCGTCACGGGAGGGGAAAAGGGAAAATTGGTTTTTCCAGAATTTCTTAAAAGACTGAAGTTTTGGGAAATTTTTAGACATAGAAATTTAGCTCTAAAAATTAGGAAAATTTTAGGGCAGCTCTTGACACAGTGTAGATCGTTATGTAATGTTTTTAGGATTTTTTTGCCATATATTTTCTCTAAAAATCTTCTAAGTTTCGGTTTGTATGATTTTTATTATTTGATTTGACGAAAGTTTCAAAACAAGCTTTAATTAATTCCCCATTTTATTAACAGTAAAATTCCACCAAGTTTGGATTTTCAATCATAATCTTTTGTTCCAATTTATTTTAATTATTAATTAGGTTTGTGTTTAAAATTTGATGCTTAAGTTTTATAATCGACAAAACCTTGAATGAAAATCCAGAAAAAGCGAATGACAATAGTATGCATCAAAACTTTTTAAAAGTTCACATTTGAAAATAAGACCAGATTTTGGGATGTTCTGAGACTCGAGATGGGACCATTGTTAATAGTTTTTAGATTTTTATACTCTTTGTACGAAGCAATGTGTTATTTGGTGTTTACTACCCTACCTCATGCTTGGTGATCGATTATATTTGGCTAATTGCGGAGTCATTTGCTAGATATAGACATGATACACTTTTGGGCCCTATTGTTGCACCGATGGAGGTAACATTTCTCAAATATTTTTGTTCTACATCACATCTCAATTGTTTTGCTACCATTTTTTATCCACACAAAAAGTTGGATGGATTGAAAACTGATATGCAGGGAACATGTGAGGCACTCGATCTGGATTTCACTGCCACTTTTAACCATGCGAAAGACAAGCTCTTTTGAGTATTCAACTTGTACTATGGCACCAATGAGATGGAGTCATATGCTTCGGAGCAAGCGGCACGACCATCCAAAGGAAGCGTGACAGCCCACTTGTGGAAAAGGATGAACGACAAGGAATCTAGTTCTCCGTTATCTCAGTCGTCCACAGCCACAAGGTGGAATCCAAATGCATAACTCAATCACAACCTCGCTCACAACTTTGCAGCCACCGATCCTACCCTTTCGAGTGACAATGTAAAGCTCCTAGAATGGTGCAGGGACAACCATCGCATATTTCTCGTGCTATGCCATTTCGCACGGGATGTCCTAGTCATTCGATGTCAATTGTCTCTTTCAAGGCAACATTCAGCATGGTCGGTAATAGACCTGTTCACGGGCGACCCGGCTCAAGCCCGCCCCTGTTCGGGCCGGGCATAAGATTGGAATTCTGGCCCGGAAGCCTGAAAGCTTGAAAAAAATGGAATTAAAAAATGGAAATCTATTTTTTTAATTCTGGAAATGAATTAAATATTACTTTTTTCATTCCAAAAATGATTTAAATAATATATTTAAATGGAAAAAGCATTTTCGGGCCAGGCCGGGCCCTTTTCAAGCCCAGCTCGGCCCGGCCCAGCGTTTGAATAGGTCTAGTTGGGAGAATAATTGAAGAAAGGTGATTGTCCCTACGCTCGAGACAGTAGAGTCAATCACCTACCTCAAGGATTGGTAGAAAGCGGATGAGCAGCAACAACATCAATTGGAGGATCCCAAGATCTCGCCGGCGTTAGCTGATCTCAATATCGAGTAGCCGATATGTATGCATGAATGTAGTTACTGTACTCTTTTCCTTACCGGGGGAACCCTACTCTGGGTGTAAGTTTTTTAACGAGGTAGTAACAGTGTATATATGAAATATCAATAAAATTTCACTTTGTCCACAAATATTTAGTGTTCATAATTTTATGTAATTACTTAATTTTAGCATGCTCGGTTGTAACCAATATAAACGAGAAAGAGTAAGCGAGCAGCTCTCTTCAGGCAGATTTGCATGCTCGGTTGTAACCAATCGCTATTGATGCAGAAGATGATTCACTATGTCTCCATGTGTTTTCTACATGTTTCAAATTTGAATGTTGAAATTCAAATTGACTCGGCCAGTTTTATATCTCTCGGTTGGAGCCGGTATGCCCAGTAACCACCGGTTATTGGCATGTTCCCAATGGGAAATGGAACCCTTTGGTCGGTTTGAAACAATAAGATGCAATTTCACATGAAGCATTATAGATGTGTTTTGGGGGGTCATCCATTCCAAACAGATCCTTAATTGCTTAAATATTGTGCTCCCACTTTTTGGACATAGCCCTTTTATTTTACCTTGCCATATACGAGTCATACACAACAATGATTTTCTAGGATTTCGACTTGTGACCTGTGAATCTTAAGTCTTAAGATGACTACACTGATCAATTATTCCCGACCTCTAAAAAAGGTTCATAGAAACTTATTCGTGTATTTCAAGTACGAAGCGGTTTGTGGTATTAGGGCCCATTTGGCACTACCGTGGCTTTTACGAGCGACTTCAATTTGAAATTTGACGACTCTGAGGTTGAGCAATTTGAGTTGAAGAGGTTTAGTGTTTGCTTGTCTTGCTTTTTAGGTAGAATGGTCAGACTTTCGAGATGAAAAATGTCTAAAATGGCCATAAGGCAAATGATGGCTTGTTTGATGTCGTTTAATGGCAGTGCGACAACTAATGACAATTGGCGACAACTAACGATGGCGATTTACAACTAATGCAATTAACACAATTGATCATGACTACCGCAATTAACACAATTGATCGGAATTAACGTATAGACCGTAATTAGCAATAAATAATTAATACATAAATAATTATTATAATAAACAAGTAATACATAAATAAATCATTTATAACAAAATAAAAATAAAAATAAAAATAAAAAAAGAAAAAAGAAAAAACAAAACTGACTAGGGTTGGGGGCGGCTCGGCAATGGCGGTGGCGGGAGAGGATGGCAAAGGGGCGACATCGGGAGGAGCTTCAGAGTGGCTCGGGAAGGACTGAAGGAGTAGGCTGGCAGCAATGACAGGCACCATGTCGGGCCGCGGTGGCGGGGAGGACGTGGGCGGCAAGCTTGAATGAGGAGGGGCAAAGGAGGAGGGGAGGTTGGTGGCTTGGGGGAGGAGAAGGGGAGGGTGGTGTCAATGGAGGACAGTGTGGGCGGCGGCGGAGGAGAAAGGGAGGACGGCGGCTTGGGAGAGGAGGAGGAGGGCGGGGCAACGCTGCTAAGGGAAGGAGGAGAAGGGGAGGGCGCCGCACCCTGAGAGGAGGAGGAGGACGGGGGTGGGGCGGTGGTGTGGGAGAGAGGAGGAGGGGGTGTGGGAGGAGGAGGGGCGTGGGGTGGCGGCGGCACTAGGGTTTGGGTTTGGGCGGGGAGGCCGGTGGGAGGGTTTTTTGTTCTATGGCAAAAGCGGATAATTACCCCTCAACTCTATGGGCAAAGTCGAACAGAGTGTGGGAAGCTCCTGCTGTGACTTTGGCTTCCAGCTTTCTCACGTTATAGCGGCTTCGATTTGGAAGCGGGGAGAAAGCCACTGTTTAGAACGACTTCAATTTTTCCAAGCGGC
Organism: Phyllostachys edulis; assembly: GCA_036346405.1. Taxonomy (NCBI): domain Eukaryota; kingdom Viridiplantae; phylum Streptophyta; class Magnoliopsida; order Poales; family Poaceae; genus Phyllostachys; species Phyllostachys edulis. The sequence goes on along the minus strand of JAYEVD010000700.1, from coordinate 200,755 downwards.
AAGCCCATTCCAAATAGTCGGTTGCGTGTTCAGTGGCTCCAGTCCTTGAGTCAGTATGTACAAGCTGATTCTTTACATAAAGTATCTGATGGTTTCGGTTTGCACGAATATTTCCTTTGGATGTGGATATATAATCTGGATGTGGATATATAATCTAGCTACTCTGTTTATTAATTGTCGGCCCAGATTCTGAGAATCCAAATCCCATATGAAAACATTGTGCTATTCCCTAGATCAGTACATAGCACTCACAGATACATCACTGAATCAATCCATACATGTCGTAGATAGACCGTACCATTCATTAATTAACACCACAGAGTTTACATAGACCACGTCGGGTCGGATTTTACAAAAGGGCCGAACAAGGCCAAAGTTTACATTACAAAAGCGGGCGCGACAACGAAGCAAAGAGGTTGAGCACATCTCTCCACAGGCAAGCGGCTGGGGAAACCGTGTGCGTCGATATTAACCAAGGACTTGCATAATATTAGATGCACACAAGCACCAACGGAGTCAACTAGACTAAGGCGAGACTAGAACAGCTAAGACTAGACTACGCTTCATTCATCTCCAAGGCCTCCAACTTTGGGATCCTCGTAGTAGTCATAATCCTCCGGATTTCCTGCTTCTGAGGGTTTTGGGGGAAAGAGCGAGAATGAGCACAACTTCCGTGCTCGAGAGCCAACACACAATGCAATAATATACATGCAAGGCTAAACAAGGATGGCTCGGGTTCTTTTATTTGCCAAAGCAATATTTTCAATTATCATAATTACAAATTCCTATCACTTAGCATTTTAACAAATTGCATTTTATTAAAGAGAGTAATTGTGCAATATTTGTAACAGCAGAGGCTACCTCCGCCTTATGCTTATTTTTATTGGAGTTACCTCCATTATTACCACCACTGAGCTCGAAGGCTCAGGCAAAATCCAACATAGGGCTAGGTGAGCCCTCCACATTTTCATACCACCCACAAGGTTTTTGAAATAGAACTAACTCAAGTTAAATTCCCATGTCCGCCTTTGACCGTAGGCACGGCTGTTTAAACAGTTTAATACTCTGCAGAGATTGTACACTTTACCCACAAGAGATAATCGTCTTGATATATACACACGTTTCCTTAGACATGTGAATCAAGAAGAGATCACCACAAGGCCTTTACAGTGCATTCAACAGTATTAGTTACACCCGCTAAGGTTTCGTCTTTGAAGGGTTACGTCTATTTAGATCCGTTAACCCTTACCTAGACCCCCTCTTGCGCCCTCTTAACGACTTACGTCGTGCGCCCCGACACCCCTCGCCACGAAGGCTCACGGCGTCGTAGGACATCTACCTGGTGCAACTCGCACTGATAGATACAAATTATTTAGCCAGGTTGTACTTTACAGACTTGTGGCTGCACTTGTTTTACACAGGAGGTCATGACAAGATTAAGTCCTTAGAGTTATCTGGACAGTTCATTCCACATACTAGTATTTTCTTGGGCTACATTAGCACCCACCAACATACCAGTATCCCTTGGGCTACATTAGCGCCCACCAACGCATCATCCATCATACCTCCGCCCAGATGGGGAAAAGCAGGTTATTAGGGTTTTGAGAAGGAAAACCAAATTATCACATTTACCTCACTCATTTCCCCGCAATGACTGCCCAAAACCATTTTTATATTTGAAGAGATGATGATTGGGGTATTTAACACCTTAAGATTTAAGTAAGACTAGCATGTAAACTAAGTACAACCTATAACTAGTAATTACCATATATTTACTAGGGTGACAAGGATTAAGGGATGCAAATTGTGAAGGATGGCATTATACTTAATTAATCAACAAGTGGGTGTTTAACTACCTTAAGCTTTAACATACATTTGATTAAGGAATTAAAGCATGCAATTTTGGTAATTTAAATAAATATAATTTGCATAAATTGTAGGCTCAATATGATCAAAGTATTGACTCGCCTTGGATATAGGTAAGAGGATCTTGACAATCTTGTGCTTGATCGAAGTGGAGATCCTCTGCGTCTTCGAATCCTAATCGGACGATCATACCGGAAAAAGACACAACAAAGCAAAGAGAGCAAATAAATAATAAAGAACAATAAATGAACTCCAAATTGAACAAGACCTATGCCATTAGCAAGATCTTGAATTACAAATTTTTAGAAACAAATTTCATAATTTTTGGAGTTACGACGAGAGAGAACGAAGCTTTCGAACTGGGAAATGGAAATACAAGGGAGAGAGAGGAAATGGTCCACAGCACAGTGTTTGAACCAGTCCATGCGCATACGGGGGGCGCCGGTCCATGGGTACAGGAAAAGAGGGGGGGCCACATGGCAGCCAAAGGGGAGGGAGGGATCAAGGCAATGACCGGTGGGGCCCTGGCCATTTTCCCCATTCATTTGGCCTTCGGCCATAGAGAGAGGGCGCAGGGGCCGGCTTTGGGGCAGCACGGAGCGGCGGCGTCGCCAGCGGGAGGAGGCAGGAGGCGGCCGGCGAGGTGGGGACAGGCTCACTGGAGGGCGGTGGATCCACTAGAGGTGGCGGCGGCTCCGGAGAGGGGCGGAAGCGGCGGTGGCTCCACTGGCTTGCGCGGCGCCGGCGAAGCGGTGACGCAAGGAGGAGGGTGACGCGCGCATGGGCTGCGCGACAGTGAGGGGAAGCCGGTGGGATGACCCGAGTGGCTTGGGGGTGGCCGATTTGGTCCGGCGGCGGCCGGGGCGGGAGGAGAAGAGGCGGCACCGACGGGGCATCTCGGCGGCGGGGAGGGAGCAAGGAGGAGGGGGATGGAATCCTCGCGTCACGGGGCATCGCGTGACGCGGTCGGCTGGGGCGGCGGCTCACCAGCACGGCAGTGGAGCGGGAGGCAGCGCGACCAAGGGAGGAGCGGTGCTTTCTTCGGCTGGAGCTTACCAGGAGCTCGGGGGCGGCGTGGGAACGAAGGAGGGCCACAGGGGAGCTCTTATAGGCGGCCATGGGAGGCGAGGGAGCTGCTGGAGGGGGGAGGCATGGTCATCGTGTGGTCCCAATGCAGCGGCATGGCGGGCTCTGACACGGACGTACGCTGCGCACGTCGTGGACCGACCAAGGACGGCGTGGGGGCGCGGCAGGGGGCGACGGCTTTGGGCTTCCACACTGGCGCAAGTGCGTGCGTGCACGGCTTGGTCGGGGAGCTCCTGTGCGGCGAGACGATGAGGACAAGCGTGACGAGGGCGCGGTCGGCCGAGAGGACAGGGCGAGGCGGTGGGCTCTAGGGTCGTGGCTATCAGCGGAGCTCACGGAGGCGGGGGCGGCAGCTCAGAGAGCATGCGGAGGAGGGGCGCTGCTAGGAGCAAGAAGCACACAGCACACGGATGGCGCAGTCAGGTGCTTATGGGCGTGGCAAAGAAGGGCTTTGTGACCCATCTAGGAGGAAGAAGGGCAGGGGGAGAGAAAGAATGAGGCCGAGCCAGTTGGGCTGGGAAGAGTTGGGCCAAAAGGGGAGTTGGGCTGGGCCGGCCAAGAGAAATGGGCAAGTGAGCTGGGCCTAGAAGAAGAGGAGGCAAAATGGAAAAAGAGCCTAAATTCGAAAAAGGAAATTCGAATTTGAAAATTGAATTTGGGAAGTGCAAGGAGGTTTGAAACACAAACCCGAGCTTAGAGGAAGCTAGAAGATTTGAAAATAGTTTGCTAATTTGAATTACAAACGAAAACCGAAAACCGAAAGGTAATTACTATTCCCGGCTGTCTGAAAAACGGATGTTACATTAATTGAAACAACTGCATAAGTTCTTTTTTAAAAAAAAAGGTGGTTTCAAACTTTCAAACATACGGTCAAGACTGATCGAACAATATTAACTTTTATACATAGCCGGCCAAAATAACAAGGGAATTGCTAAATAACTTTCGACAGTTTTTTGAAGGCAAAATAGTCGTTTTTCTATTCGTTAATTTGCTCTGCGATTTGTACGTGTTGTCACGTGGTGAACAGGTTATAGTCTGTGACTTATTTGAGAGGTTATTTGGCTGCACTTTAATAGTATGTATATTGCATGCATGATGTATCACACATAGCACTTTAATCGTCTTTTGTCAAAATAGTCAAATTTTCATCCGTCTGATATGCTTTGAGATTTGCATTTCTTCTCATATGATGGATTGGGTCCGATTTTATTATGATTTTTTTTCGGAACATAACGGGTTCACCACATTGTCGTATTTTGTCAGTATAGAATTTCATTTTTTGTCTTTGTTTTTGCTCAATCTCTCAAAATATATGTTAGATTTTGAATCATGTGATAGAAATATGAGTTATTAAGACTTTTGAGAATAATTACAAGACTATGAACAAAATTTACATAAATAATTTATCGTAATTTATGTATAGAAGTTGTAAATGATCTAAACCCACCGCCACATTAACTTGTTTGAAGGGGGAGCGGACCGTTAGGAATGGGCTATCGTTGATCATCGGTTGATGGGCTTCATACGAGAGTTCATCGTGTGGTGAGGATCTGACAGATTTTGACTCACAAAATAGTCGAATTCTCAATAGACAGACCCCAAATAACAAGTAAAAAATAGATAACATTGTAGACCAGTAATAACAATGAATGGATGGTTTGAAGCTACCTCATAGTTCTTCATTCATTACGCAATTGCTTGCTTAGACCAAACAGCATCCAATATATACATACTACTACAAAGCGGCACAAATGTATTGGTCAAATCAAATCCATTCGACATCATACGCATGCCATGATACCGTAATGGTAAATGTGTTGAAATGTATCCATTATACATCATATATATCCCAAAATATATATATATATATATATATATATATATATATATATATATATATATATATATATATATATATTATGCGCATTGCGCCACGGACCAGCTTGCGGCAGCTTTGCGCGCACGCAGCTTTTGGGCGCTTAGCGCTGGCCCACGCGACGCCGCTAGTTGCTTCTGCCGAGAAACCGGGTGTAATTAATAGTTGGAGAACGCCGAACGCGCCAACTCGTGTACGTCCCGATTGAGGAAGGAAATTCTATGGGGCGGAGGCCCCGAGCCCTTGGATTAGGGTGATAAGATAAATGGTGATGGAACAGATCTCACGGTGAAATCGTTCTCATCAGTATTTTTTCCGATCGATCGGTCGACTCAGCGTGACGTGTCGTTGACATGTTCTCGCGCGATCGACGACGCGGCGTCTTTTTCCATCTGGTCCATCGATCGTCGATCGATTGATCCGATACCTCCGCAATTATCATTTAGTCTCCAATTGAGTGCATTTTAATTCCAAAATGCAGATCTCTGCACACTGTGCTTCAGTACTGCATGCGATGTTGTCCTCCTCCTAGTCTCCATCAAAAAGTATATTTGTGTGCTATCTCAACCAAGAAGGAAGTCGTGATATATAATGTGTGATCGATGCCGTCCTTCTTCAACGTCCGAGAGCTGTGAGTCGGGCCGGCCCATGAACAACGGGCATCAGGCCACGGCGGTGCGGCGCGGCATAGCCCGTCTCGTCGTGTTGTGCTATGCCGGAATGGATAGCCGCTAGCGTTTGGCTACCCATTATGAAGTGGATTGTTTTAATGATATTTTTGATTGGCTACTTTAAGAGATCATTATAAAATAGATTGTTTTAAGGCCTTGTTTTAATGATGTTCTTGATTGGCTACTTCAAGAGCTTGATAGTCGCTTCAACGAGACAATCTCTAACTTGCTTGTTTGGTCGGCCGCTTTGAGTCCAAGAGGCTTATTTTATAATTTCAATTTAGAGAATTTGATAAGCATAGCTAAACTTTATTCCATTGATTTTGATTTTGGGGAATTAAGGGACCTTAAACCATCACCTTTGCCTCTACATTGTCGATGTACGAGCAGATGATGATAGATTCTCCAACATATAGACTATTTGCCAACTTTCTCAAAAAATGGTGGAGACAAGGAAACATCTTTGTTATCATTTGGTTTATCGACTTTTGAAGCTAGTACTAGTATTGTCTGTCGCCACAGCCACAATTGAGAGGTGTTTTTCAGCCATAAGAATTGTGAAAAATTATTTGCGCAATCGCATCAGTAATGATTTCATGAGTGATAGCCTAATTTGCTACGTGAAGAAAGAAGAAATGAAGAAAGTTACCAATGACGCTGTGGTTCATCGTTTCATGAATTTGGAAGAACGTAACTACTAAAAGGTATTGTATTTACCTTCATTCGACTATTCTACTTTTTTTACTAGATAATTTTAATTCATTTTGTTATTTGTTTATAGGTCATTGAGGTCGGATGATGTATTTTGCCAACGTCGACTATCTTTATCCATGATTTCGCTCTTAGTTGCTTCACTTTGCTACAATTAACAATATTATTAGACTATCTTTATCCATGATTTCGCCCTTAGTTGCTTCACTTTGCTACAATTAACAATATTATTAGTGAGTTTCTTTATGTTGGTAAGCATTTTTATCGCTACTTCTTTATTATTGTACATTGTTATTGGTTATGTTGAAATATTGATGGTAAAATTTGTTGAATACATTACTATTTAGTACCATGTTACTTCAAATTATATATATATATGTTGTTATATGTACGGCAAAATTGTGAACTCCGGTCCTTTCCATTCTAGTTCCTCCCCTAATGAAACATCCTTCCTCCGTTGACGTGAAGGCCGGCTTTGCCGGTTCATCCCAAAATATATAGCTTGTGCCTGCATGGACATCCACCTGGATGCATTACCCGATTCCTCCGTCGACGTCAAGGCCGCTTTGTCGGTTCATCCCAAAATATATAGCTTGTGCTGCATGGACATCCACCGGATGCATTACGAATTCCTCCGTCGGCGTGAAGCCGGCTTTGTCGGTTCATCCCAAAATATATAGCTTGTGCTGCATGGACATCCACGATGCATTACATTCCTCCGTCGGCGTGAAGCCGGCTTTGTCATATTAGCTTGTGCTCGCATGGACATCCACCAATGCATTACGAATTCAGAAATGTCAATCAACTTGTTGGACATCGCATTACTGTAAATGCCAATCATTCTTGTCGCCAAAACATTAGGACTATTAAGAGTTGGTACTAAACATACGACGCCTAATAGCACACCAAACCAGCTAGTCGCATGACATTACGCACAACATCGGTAAAAACGCGATCGACAAGGGTAGCTACGCTTGAAGAATGTTGCTTGAATAAAAGGAACAACTCGATATGTGTTTATCTCCTTGCCGGCTAACAGATTAAGTTCTCGGACACTCCGGCGTTACCCAGTTAAGTTCTGGACACTATTGACGCCGGCGCATGCGCGAGATAGCTAACTCGAGTAAACCGTCACGCTCTGAAAAGATTATACTAGATGTCTTATCACAGACGGTTCTCCAGAATCCATCTGTGATGTAATTATCATAGACGGTTTTACAAGTACGACCGTCTATGTTACTAGCGATAGCTAGAACCGTCCGTGATACATAATTATCACAGACGGTTTTTAATTGGAACCGTTTGTGATAATTCACGGACGGTTCTTAACAAGAACTGTTTGTGATAATTACAGACATCACAGATGATTTTTAATCCAAACCGTTTATGATAATTCATATATGGTTCTTAACAAGAGCCGTCTGTGATCATTGCAGACGTCATAGACGGTTTTTAATCCAAACCGTCTGCTTCTAATTCACATACGGTTCTTAACACATACCGTCTATGATAGTTTTGTATCATGGACGGTTTGTGGTTGAAAGTGTTCGTGATATGTATATCTTAAACGCATCAATGTCACTTCGGCTCCCCGATGCGTCTCTTCGTCTCACGCGCCGAACGTTACTCCTTGTTTTATGAAAATAACCATCCGCCACCGGGAGATGGATTATCACATCGCTCTGCTCTAATTCGCACTACATAAAAAACGAATACAACTACCAAAAAATAGCTCCCCACTCTTCTCCCCTGACACCGGCGTTGATGGCCTACATTGACATTCTGTACGAGCACCTCTCCGATCGTATGCTGGCGGATGCAGTGGAGGGGCATTGTGCTAACAGTGTCCTCCCTCCTCCGCCGGAGGTTATGCCGAGGCACGTGTCGACGACGTTCCACCGTCTAGACGTCCTCCTCCACCGCGTCTTTCGCGTCGTCTCCAGCTTCCGGCGAGCTAACCTCGCCATCGACGTGGTCCTCCAGAACGACGTTGCACGTCTCCTGGAGGATCATCGTCGCTTCGACTGCTTCGTAGAGACGGCGGGCCAGCGAGTCTACATTGCTGAGACCCCTTGAGCAAGAGAAGAGAGCGTATGGGCGCAATTCGACTTGATTATTCAGTCGAGTGTCTTTGGATGACACTCGAACGAGCGCGTGAATGGGTGGACGTATTTCAGGCTTCCTACGATGATCCTGAACCCTCTGATGCTGACAACGTCGCCTACAAAGCTTTGAAGACGGAGATAGCATGCTACCTCCGCCACTAAAAAACTTTGATTAGTTAGGTTTCTACTTTTAAATTTTAAACTTTGTAAGAAGCGACCGGCCACGCTGTTTGGCCATATATCAATACAAAATCAAAAATCCGCTTTGAATTTGTATTTACTATCTATGTTGAAACCGTTTACTAAATGACAAGTTTTATATTACTGCATTCAAGATTTACTGATCTACAAAACACCTGTTTACATATAGCTAAGGTTTACTATCCTAACCTAACGCACATATAGCTAAGGAACTATCACAGACAGCTTAGTGGAACAAACCGTCTGTGATAAATATCACAGACAGTTCTTAACAAGCACCGTCTGTGATAATTGCAGACATCACAAACGGTTTTTAATTAGAACCGTCTGTGATAATTCATAGACAGTTCTTAACAAGCACTGTCTGTGATAATTGTAGATGTCACAGATGGTCATTAATACGAACCGTCTGCGATAAGTATATATCACAAACGGTTTGTGGTTGGAAGTGTCTATGATATGTACTCTGTTATTAAATACCCGGCCCATCTCGACAGATCTGTTTGCAGTGAGTAAACACTTGCAGACTCCATTCTTGTCAGTTGCTAGAATCTACATGCAGCAGCCGGCTTTGGGGCATTTGGTGAAGGCATATTGTAGATTTGTAAGTGTGATTGTAGATCTATTTATTCTTGGTGATCTAAGGTTAGTATTTGCTTCTAATTATATGCATTATAATCAAGAGAGATGATAGCTAGGTTTAGATCTAGCTTGGTAGTTTGCTGAAATTTAAGAATCGGTCTCACTACTCCTTGTCTACTTCAATATGTTCCTAATTGCTTGATATATATATTGCTTCATAAATATTTTGTAGCTAGCTACTTTAGGAGCATTAATCTAATTTAACACTAATTTGTTACGTGCGTAGCGTAGATGGACCAAAGCTGGATGTACGTTGAGAACCGTATGAGTGAAGAGTACATTGATGGCATGTCTGTTTTTAGAAGAGCTGCCGAGCAGGATATGTTGAAGAAGAGGATAAAATTTATGTACTGTCTATGTATTGATTGCGATAATCTGAAGATGTTTACCAACCCAGCGCAGATCGAAACACACTTGATTCAAAGGGTTTCAAAGAGGAGTATACATGTTGGACCAGTCACGGTAAAGAGCAGATTATACCAGAAGGTAGTGACTCGTTGAGAGACAAATATATGCCGGATGTAGACTGTGCTTTCGATGAGGATAGGTCGCACAATGACATTCTAGATTAGATACTACGTGATGCAGAAGGGAACTATAGTGAGAGATAGTTTGGTAAATTCGAGGGCATGATGGAGGACTCGGGGAAACCTTTGTTCCTAGGCTACAAGCCGGAATACACAAGGTTATCATCCGTGCTTGAACTGCTGAAATTGAATGCAAACAATGGTTGATCTGACAAGAGTTTCACAGCGTTGTTAGGTCTCCTAGCGGACATCCTTCTGGAGGAAAGCGTGTTGCACAGAACCACCTACCAAGCCAAGAAGGCTCTTTGTCCATTGGGAATGGAAGTAGAAAGAATACATGCATGTCCGAATGATTGTATCCTCTACTGTAAAGAGTATGCAAACATGCATGTATGTCCAGTGTGCAAAGCATCTCGATACAAGCATAAGAATCACTCCAATGATGGCGAGAGCATCTCGGTGAAGCAAGGACCTCCTGCTAGGGTGTTGTGGTATCTGCCTGTAATTCCCCGTTTGAAGCATTTATTTGCGAACCGAAAGGATGCAAGATTGCTGCATTGGCACTCGGAGGAGCGTAAGAAAGATGGAAAGCTAAGATACCCTGCTGATTCTGTCCAGTGGAGAAACTTCGATAGGAGCTTCGAATTAAGACTTTGGTTGGGGTCCATCTGCATCTGAAGAAAGCAGCAACAACATTCCAGACCACCTGCGAGATAGTTGCAAGGGAACGGGTCCCTATCACCACACCAAGCTGGAAGTCTCTGACAAATGAAGTGAAAGAGCAGCCGTGGAAAGAAATTTCAAGATCGTTTGAGATCCCAGCAGAAGTCCAGGGACTCGTGCGACGGCAGGCGTTCCTCGTGATGGGAAAAGCTTGGAAGACCTTCAAGAGCACACTTGTCACGGAGTATGTGAATAAGGATCAGACACCTTCATGAAGTATCAATTCGTGTCGCTGGATACATGGGACACCTTTGTGCGGATGAAGACGACGATCGAATTTCAGGAGCAAAGTGCGGCGCACAAGGCTATCCAGACACAAAATACTCACTCCCATAAACTCGACACCACTGGGTACGGGTAAAATCCCGCAATGGAGGAGGGAGGATGAGGAGGCAATCTGGTGGGAGGCCTCCCCGCCATTTGCCGGGATCACAGACGAGCGCGCCCGAAATTGGTTAAAAGCGAGGTCATCAACCACGTCTTCGAGCGCCATCACTTTCATAAACCCGACAGACGAGAAAGTATCCTAACGTCTAGTAAGATATATCGAACTACCTAATTGTTAATAAGTCCATAACTTCATGAGGTCCAAAATAACATGATAGTCTCTTGCAGCAAACATTGAATGATGAATCTTCCCAAGGCACCTTCGAACTAGTCAGGGAGAAAGATATACTATCTACGTACCTGGGAAACAAGGAGCACCCGGGTTGCACACGAGGCCTTGGGGTTTACGTGCCTTGGAGGCAGCGATTCCCACACGACTCCAAGGCATATAGGAGTAGGAAGAGATCCAAGGCCGAACGCGAGGAACGGTTGAAAGAGGAGATTCATGCAGAATTTCGAGGACTGATAACATCATTGCAGGAACAAATGAATCAAATCCTCAACCAGTCGCAAGTCGCCCCCGTTATTTTGGGAGCCAGTCCCCCTCAACATCGGAGTAGCTGCGCGTCCACGCCACTTTCTGAACATAGCGACGACATCCAGGTAATGTACACCTCTGGAATGCTCCAAAGATAGACCTGTAGGACGTCTTAACTAATTGTGTATCGTTTTGTAGGAGCCCACGCCCTGCAAGCTCTAAGTGAGGCTGGTTGGGTCCATTTCTATTAAGGCTGGGCGCGGGATGGCATTCCATGCTAGGAAGGGATAGTATTGCACGGTGCCCAGCTGGCGCAAGGTTATGCCAAGGTCCAGGTGGACATGGTACATGACACTTGCATGGCCGTCCCGCTGGAGAAGCCCCCGAACGAAGACATCATAACACTAGGGGATGCCGTGCACACTTTTGTCCAGTGGCCCAAGAGGGACATCGCCATGGAATCTGCAGTGCCACGATCTCCACACAACCATGCCTCGCCAACAGAACCCTTGATGACTCCACCTCAACCTCCATTTCAGAAGGCCGTCGTATCGGCTCCTATGGAGACGCCACCGAAGGAACAAGAAAAGCGAGCTGAGTAATCTTCCAGGAAGACGTATAGCAGGCGAGTTGCTAAAGCCAAATAGAAATCGAAGAACATTAAGGCACCTCGCAAGCCCAGGACGTTCTCCCTCGGAAGGCCGTTGGTCCCCGACACACTATTACCCCACCTTGGAATGGGTTGCGAGAGTTTGCATGCCTGGTACATGTGGAAGACTAACAAGAGAAGAAAAAACCGGCCTACTGGATTCACCGTCAGATACACGGAGAGGCATTTCCTCCACGAGCCGGGCTTCTTCATCGTGGGCTTCGAAGACTTATTCGAACTATTCAACCTCGACACCTCACTTCTACGATGCTGGACAATGTAAGTGTGTACAATCAAGTTCTACATTCACGTAATACCGATAAATGTCATAACTCATTGCTTATATATAGATACATGATGCAAGAAACCCGGCGATAGCGAGAACCGGTGGGTTTCCTCGACCCACAATTGATCTTTGAGCAATGCATCACCAAAAACGCATCCTACGTCGAGAAGTACATAACGACGGGATTACTTGCTCAAGACAACAAGGACTACATACTGGTGTCCTACAACCAGAGGTAAGTGCTTCACTACTTGCTATACAAATTTCATCTGTACTTTATACACAACACGAACGTAGGTTTAATGACTATAGCGACATACATGAGTAGGTGGCACTGGATCCTTATAGTCATTGTACCAAAGTGGAACAAGGTAATATACCTTGATTCCCTACTCAACAACAATCATGACTTCACCCTTGTGCAAGAAATACTCGACATGTACATTCATTTCCGCCATACATAACTTTATTGTAGTCTTCATTCATTTGAAATGGCTGAGGATAACTTTTTGGAATCACGTAGGTCATTCAACATCTATGTTGCCAGGGGAGGGAGACACAAGGAATCGAGCGCCACACTGCAACACATGACGCGATTTCCAGTACCTGCTACAACACAATAATCCTATATCACACTTCGTAATAATGCATCTCGAACTGACTATACATATCTATGTAATTCTATTTTTGCAATACCACTAGTAACCACAAGACCACCTATGTGCATTCTACGTTTGCCGACGTATGTAGGAAATCATGAGTGCTAAGACGAATGATCCAGATGTTTGTCAATCTCGCAATAATTATTTCCTTATTATCAATTTAAATATATATCCTTACTACTTTACTCCTCCTAGCGACAGGGCATGATAATCAAATCAAGTACATTCGATCTGATCGAAATCTCGGACGTTCGAGGACGGCTGTCCACCTTCATCACGATGGAGATCATTGACAAGAAAGGAGAGTTTCACTCCGGTGACACCATTTAATACATATTCAAACAATTGATTCAATTGTAAATCATTCAATTGTAATTCACTTTGAGTTGTAATTCAATTGTAACTCTAGCAACAATACATGAACATTCTTTTGTAATTGATTTGTAGTTGTAAATCACTTTGAGTTGTAAATCACTTATCTGTGATTCATCTGTTTTCTGCTTGCTTGTTTTCAGAGGGCATGGCTAGCATTTCCTAAGGCTAGCCAAAAAACAAAAAAATATGTAGGTATAGAACAAACTATCACAGATGGTTTTGTGGTATAAACGATCAGAAGGCTTACTATATCGCTTGGCTACCACCAACAACCGTCTGTGATATGTAGGATATCACGCATTTATTCTTTCTACTAGCCGTCTATGATATGTCTCCAATCACAGACGATTGGTACATATAACCGTCTATGATGACCGACATATCACAGACGATTTTTGGTAGAAGCCGTCTGTGATAGTAGGCCTTCACAGACGGTTTATACTACAAAACCATCTGTGTTGTGACTTATCATAGACGACTTATAAACCGTCTGTGATGATGATTTATAACCATCTGTGATGACTAGTAGTGTGTAAACGAGTAAAGCATGGCGCCATGATCATGTACTTGCACTAGCACCACTAATTAAGCGGCCGGTCAACTCGTCAAGTTCCTGCAGCCATCCCATCTCTGTTTTTATTCAATGCGGAAACAGCAAAAAAAAAAAATACGGTTTTGCTAAACAACATAATGGGTTCACCACATTGTCGTATTTTGTTGGTATATAATTTTATTTTTTGTCTTTATTTTTGCTCAATCTCTCAAAATATATGTTAGATTTTGAATCATATGATGGAAAAGATGAGTTATTAAGACTTTCAGAAATAATTACAGTGACCACGAATAAAAAATATATAAATAATTTACTGTAATTTATGTATAATGAAGTTATAAATAAATTAAAATTTGACTGTGTTTGGGCTGCGAAAACAGCCGAATCAACCCAAAATATCAAGTATATACTGCGCGCACCTTTGAACTGGTTGCCATGCTTGAGTTGGCCCGCCTCGTTCTCGACTGTGAAGAGGTAATGAAACTGACAAAAGGATAATCCTACCCTAGACCAGACGTATGGAGTCTCCAGGATCTTGCCATTCATGATATATATAAGCTTGGCCACACCAATGCAATGTGGTGCAAGGAGCATAGCATAGCAACACAGAGAGAGAGAGAGAGATGGCACAAGTCTGGTGATGGCACTAGTAGGTTGGAGCTGGGTGTTCCTTTTCTCATTGCAGATGACATTGGTGCCTATGGCTGCCACGAGCAGCAGCGTGGCTTCCGGGTTGACATTGGCAAAACCTGGCTGCCAAGACAGGTGTGGCAATCTCCCCATCCCTTACCCTTTCGGCATCGGCCCTGCAGGTTGTTACCGTGCTGCTGAGTTCCAGGTTAAATGCGTTAACGGCCGCGCTTATCTGCAACAAGCCAGCAGCACCGTAGTCATTGCAAGCATCAATCTGTCGGAAGCACAGCTCCGTATCTACTTTCCCCTCATCAGGATGTGCTACGACCAGAATGGCCCCAATGGATCTCAGTCTCTTGAACTCACCGCACTTCCACGTCTCTTTGCAATATCCACCAAGAAGAACAAGATCACTGCCGTTGGATGCAACACCCTTGCCACCCTGGAGAGATTCCATGATAAGCATAGAGCTGCAACTGGCTGCTTGTCCATGTGCCAGGACAGGCAAAGTGTCGACAATCCAGGCCAGTGCTCTGGCATGGGCTGCTGCCAGATGGGCCTTGCACCAAACCGGTTTAATTACAATATACATATCCTAAAACTGGATGCCAGGTTCAACAATTCTATGGTTGCTGACTTCAATCCATGCGGCTACAGCTTTGTTGTTGAGAAAGACGGGTACAAATTCAATGCCTCTGACCTGGAGGGTAACAATATGACGATCAAGTACAAGGATGGATTCCCTGTTGTGATGGACTGGGTTGTGGGACTAGAAGCATGTGACAAAGCAACGATGAACGGAATATCGTATGCTTGCCGTAGCAGGAACAGTCGGATATCTCTGCAATTGCTCTGATGGCTACACGGGCAATCCTTACCTGGAAGAAGGGTGCCTAGGTGAGCAAATACTCATAAACTTAATTCTTGACTGAATGTTCTGAATTTGGTACGTGCACCAATGATTTTCATCACAATTTTTCACCTCCTTTTCTCTGCAACATTGGCAGATATAGACGAGTGCAAACTTCCAGACCAGTATCCCTGCCACGGAATCTGCGGTAACACACAAGGGGGCTATAATTGTTTGTGCAGTCCAGGAACTCACAGCAAGGATCCGAAGAGCAAACCCTGTTATCCAAATCCACGTTCAAAAACTAAGATGATCATAGGTAAACAAATTGTTTCTGTGTTTGAAATTTTGAACTACTTCGTAAACCTCTGCTAGCTAGAGTAGCTTGTGTAAATTCGATATTTGTTACTTCATTCCATGGATGGTATTATACCTTAACACTTCTATAAAGCATAATAAACAGCGCGGCAGCAGTCAAAATTTTTGTTTATATGCAATGTACCATAAACAAAGCTTTTCTTCCCGCTGAGTGTCTAAAGTCTAAATTCTACGAGTAGAATTCCGAGAATAATTGTGTGTCTTTTGGGATCCACACACCATTTATTTATAGTGCCAAAGTTTACGATCTGACTCTAATACAACTCTCAACTCGCACACGACTTGGACTCTTATTAAACCCTAATACTAGTTCTCCAACACCCCCGTCAAGATGAACATGAGATAACAATTATGACCATCTTGTTACATATAGTAATATCATTACTAGATTTTACCAAATCTACCATCGACTCCATAACTAATACCACAAAAAATAATTGTTCACCACCAATATTACCAGGGACGTCACGAAATTCATATCTATCATCTACCAGCAGCCTTGACCTCAACCTCCTCCTCTACCCACATGCCCCAGCCACCCCCGACCTCCACCACCTCTGCCCACATGCCCTCAGTCTCAGCCTCCACCGTCTCTATCTCTGCCATAGCTCATTATGCGACTCGGTCCTAATCCTCTTAACCTCTTCAAAGAACACTACCTCTTACCAACACCACACTATACTCATTGTCGCGTCCATACCAACACCACCGCACGACACCAATACCATCATTGTCGCCGCCACTCAACATGGCCTCCACCACCGCACGACATCAATACCATCACTGTCGTCTGTCGCTGCTGCTCGACATAGCCTCCACTGGAGCTACCACCAACTCATGCTTCGTCATCACCATCATCAAGCTCATCACCGCCATTGAACATCAACATCCCCTACCAGTACCAACACTAACTCCACGAGCACTTTCGCTACCAACTCCAACGTCAACATCATCTACGAGACCGCCACCAATTCCACTATTAGCACAACCACCAAAGCCATCGTCTGAACAGTCTTCTCCCCCTATTTTAGAACCTCTATGTTTACCCTAAAACTTTTCTCTTATCTCTCTCTCCTTCCCTTCTCAAATCCTTCTCCTCTCTCTCTCCCCTCACCGAGCACAAGCCTCCTCCTCCTCGCCTTCATATCCTCCTTTCGCCCCAGGCCTGCCGCTACTCCTCCCATCGGAGCTCCTCCACATCCGGATCAAAACTCCACTGGGCGTGATCTCCTCGGCCACTCGCGCGAAATAGACGACTTTGCCACCAGATCTGCATCTCCACTTTTTTCTCTCTTTTTCTTTCCTTTTTCTCCTTTCTTATATTTCTTTTTCCTTTTCTTATTTTCCTTCCTCTCCCACGCTTCCTCCCTCTCTCTCTCTCTTCTTCTCCAATCTCCCCTCTTCCTCTCACCTCCCCTCCTAGGACCAAGCACGGCCAGATCCGGACGAGGGTTGATGGATCCCGTCGCCGGTCAGCGTGTGCCCCCACCCTAGTGGTCTCCTCGGGCTCTACCTTCATGCTACCCCTCTCCACCGATGATACAACACAACTTAGAGAAACCCTAATTCATGTCAAAATGTGTCCCGGTCTTTCACGGTACAGTTCTTGTTCAGCAGCTCCTTTCTTGATCTTTCACTTGGACGAAAAAAAAACAGCAACAATTCCTTGGTTTGGTTGGTACGTACCAGACCCTAGATCTTCCCTTGGCTTGACGTCCATCAAATCAGCAGCCCTTCTCCCTTCTTGACACGCTAGCAAAGGATGAGTGTGTGTATGTGTGCAACATCCTCATGCCTAGCTTTCCTTTCCTTAACTCCAATATTCACCAACCACAGCAACAATCTTCTCCACACCAACCTGATCAGCAGCTAGTTTGATCTCTCGTGGTCCAACCAAGGAGCAGCACTTCAGTTGTCTTTCAAGATATCAACAAAATCTCCACCGAGCAATCAACAGTTGGTAGTAGATGAATCACCAAACACCTCCAGCAGCTTTTCCTTTGATCCGGAGAAGAATCGAAGGAAGTACAGGAATTTGGCCAGCACTACGGCATGCAAAAGCCCTAGTAAAGATTCCTCACCCGAGCAGTCGAACAAAGAAGAAGATCAACAGATCAGCACGTAAATTACTTCTCCAGAACAAACCCACGATGCTATCAATGGCACAACATTAGCTAGATTGGTTTCCACAACAGTGAATAAATCATCTTGGTCGCCATAAATAGTGTTTTCTGGTATTTTCCTCAAAGCAAAAACTCTCCTTTACATGACCGACGCCCCTGGCTATTTATACAGCCATACTCAAGCACACCTGTGGTTGCGGGGGACCACGCGCTACGAGACAACGGCGGCCAGCGGATCGACTGAGGAGCCGTGGCGCGCGGTTCTAAGGTAAGGGTTTTGTTTGGGTTAGGGATTAGGATGGATTGGCTCCGATACTACATATAATTTTTGGGAATAATTGTGCATCCTTTGGAACCCCAATACCTTTATTTATAGTGCTAAAGTTTACAATCCAACTCTAACACAACTCTCGACTAACACACGACTTAGACTCTTATTAAACCCTAATACTAATTTCCCAACACTACGTTACTTCTTTTCTTTTTCCAATTGCAAGACTTCACCTAGTCCTAATCTATGCACGCAGTTAAAGTAAGATCCAATAAGCAAGCATTAATTGATTGAAAGCCAAGATATCCAAGTGCCAATAACAATAACCTAACATGTAGACCAAGTTGTATTATAAACTTAGCTAAAAATTCCGTGCAATCCAATTACAGTGGCATAAGATTTTAACTAAAATATTATGACTACTCACCACATTATCTTATCTTTAAATTTATTTTAGATTTTATAGTTATCGCATGTTTAGAAGTGATTTTTGTGCAAACTACATAGGGGCAGGTAAGCTTACTAAGGAACGAAATTTTGTCTAATTTCAAATTTTCAAATGGCATGTATCAAATTAGCTCTTCATAAAATACACATGTAGCATGAATAAGTAAGGGTCTGCTACGATCTTCACACAAAAAGATGTGTACAGAACTACAGACTTTGTAAATGTCATCACTGCGGGAGCTTGTTTGTGGTGCAAGTGTATTAACCAAGTTATTAACTTTATGCATGATATATTGTGTGCATACAGGTTTAGCAGTTGGAATCGGAGGAGCTACAAGTATCTCTGTCATTACTCTAGTTATAGGTTATGCATCGCTTGCCAAAAAAATCCGACTAAGAAGAGAGGCAAAACAAAGGGAGAAATACTTCAAGCAGAATCATGGGGTATTGCTCCA
Organism: Phyllostachys edulis; assembly: GCA_036346405.1. Classification (NCBI taxonomy): domain Eukaryota; kingdom Viridiplantae; phylum Streptophyta; class Magnoliopsida; order Poales; family Poaceae; genus Phyllostachys; species Phyllostachys edulis. Next base: position 181,800 of record JAYEVD010000700.1, on the reverse strand, counting down.
GCAGCTAATTGTTTCACACCATGATGCAGCTGAACGGACAAAGATATTTAGCCTAAAAGAGCTGAAAAAAGCTACAGATAATTTTGATGAAATACGGATCCTTGGACACGGAGGTCATAGCATGGTCTACAAAGGAATACTATCAAATCTGTGTGTTGTTGCCGTAAAAGTACCTAAAATAATAGTTCAAACAGAAATAGACCAGTTCATAAATGAGGTGGCAATTCTTTCTCACATCAATCACAGAAACATTGTAAAGCTCTTCGGATGTTGCCTTGAGACTGAAGTTCCTCTGCTGGTCTATGAGTTCATACAAAATGGGAGTTTATATCATCATCTTCATGCCCCAAGTCAGCATTCATTGTCATGGGAACACAGGTTGAGGATTGCCCTAGAAACTGCAAAAGCCATTGCCTATCTACACTCAGCCGCTTCCATGTCTATATTTCACAGAGACATCAAGTCCTCCAACATACTACTTGATGACAATTTAACTGCAAAGGTATCGGATTTTGGAGCTTCAAGATTTGTTCCAGTTGACCAGACAAGCATACGAACATGCATCCAAGGAACATATGGATACCTTGACCCTGAGTACTATCATACTAGTCGCCTAACCGACAAGAGCGATGTCTATAGTTTTGGTGTGCTTCTTGTAGAGCTGCTAACAAGGGAGAATCCTACTTCCTATTCGAGGGCATGTGAAGGCAGAAATCTGGTTGTGCAGTTCACATCCCTTGTGGTAGAGAACTGCTTATTTGAAATCCTCGACAATCAAATTGTTGAGGAAGGATGGACAGAAGAAGCAGAAGACGTTGCAACACTTGCAGAGGCGTGCTTGAGGTTAAAAGGGGAAGAGAGGCCCACAATGAGGCAGGTTGAGCTGAAGCTTGAAGCCGTGCATGGTTGGCGCAACCAACTGCTGTGTTCTCCAATTGGGGAAGGAGGATTTGGAGCTAGTCAGAATGCACGCCGCAATCCATTAACAGAGCCCAGGCAGAGCAGCACGACTAGGCAATACAGCTTGGAGGAGGAGCTGCACTTGTCCCTGGAATACCGTAGCCGGTAGGACTTGTAATACTACTGTACTAATTGCTTTGTAAATGGGGATATGGGGATAAATAGGTAATCAGAAGAGAAGTAATTTTTATGGTTATGTAATCTGTAAATGCAGAGTAAAATCTGTTAGTGTGCATGTAATCAAGTTCGAGATCGTAACGATTCTTTACGAGTATGAAAGAAGTGAGTGCACAAGTCTATCCATATATGCGAGCTCAATGTATGTGCAACATAATATAATCAGTCCAGTGTAGTGATAACTGTTCAGTACTACTGATTAAAAAAAAATCCGTTTCAGCACGGGCACAATTTAAAGCATATTGCTCGTATTACCATTATAAACTTCTTTTTTTCGAACAAGGAAATTGTAAAAGTGTTGTACAAGATACGAAAGTTCAGAAAAAAAACTGGAAAACAACAGCAATTGAGATCCAAACCCGGACCCAAAAGCCCCATCCGACCTAAATAATCTCATGCTACAGAACTAAATAAAGGAACAAAATCTCTATCACAGAATCTGTCTCAGTTTTCATAATTTGTACATTTCGAATTTTTTTCAAATCCAAAAGATTTATTATATGATGTTTTGGAATATGAAATAATGTTTAGCACATCAATAGCTGACAAACTATTTTTCTTAAACACGAACTTTCTCAAGGTAGCACCTTTCTCAAACTCATAAGCGATTCACTAACTTTCACAGCACTAAGATTCATTCTCAAGGTAACACCTTTCTCAAAGATGCATGCTCTTTCAATCTCCCTCCAAGCTTGGTCAACATTGAATTCTGTTGATTCCATCTCCTGGAGAGAAAAAATATCGATGTCATTACAAAGCAGTAACAAATGCGAGTATGTGACAAAATTCGAATATATTCTCAATAACACAAACACTCGTTTTCAAGAAACTCTAAGCGGAAGAATGAGTGTGGCTCAAATACATTCTAGGTAGTGCTTTTCTTGATCCAATCATAGGTACTGCAAGCCTATTTCATCCCAAATAGTATATAAGCTGAACTAATAAGGAATTTGCTCATAGAGCAAGAAGGAAATTGGTCTCCTTTTCTTCAAGGGTAATTAAGCTGGCTATGCCTATAGATAGTATGATAAACAAGCTCTAGCTAGCCAAAATCTGTGCCGTTTGCCATGTACCAATCAATAGCTGTCCTACTGAATTTGAGAAAACAAACCTGCTCTAATAGGCAGGTATCTTTATTTGGTTGCTATCAAATGTATCTAGAAGTCTATACAGTCCTTCTTGGATCATGTAATTTAAAAAATCATTACCATCTTGAATTACTAAAAGGCGTCAAAATTCATCTGCCAAAGGTACTATTTTTTCAATCAGACAAGAAAAGGAACTTTTTAATTGTCTCAAATGGTTCCTTTCTCACCAAAAAAAACTCATATGTTATATGCTGTACCACCAAAAGCCTGCTTGAATAGTCACCCGTTTGAAGATTTTTTGGAGGTTGGTTGTCATGGATAAGGTATCTCAGCATCTATTCGATATCTGAGTAACAGAGCATGGACAGTTCAGGAGTTAAATGAATTCTAAGAATAGTCACCCAAATTTCTGAAAAGGCTCATTAGATGTATTGCAAGATAGCATGAAACAGTAACATTTACATGGACAGAAATTGAAACTACTGAGTTACTGCAAAAATAGAAGAAACAATGTATTTAACCCCAGAAGTTGAACTACTGATTAACTTCCAGTCCTCAGTGCATAATAACTGAGATGATTCTCGATGGTGTTAATGGTATAGTAGGATTCCACGGCAAAATGTTCTAACTATACAGTTGTTGTAATTATTAATGGCCAAAACATCAAATAATACGAAAAGTTCAGTTTTGTATAACTGTCTGTGATTCACTGGAATTTCATCTACCAGAGAAAAATAGCCAAAACATCAAATAACAAGAAAAGATGTGGTTAATAGAGAGCTTGCCAACCTGGCCATGTTTCATATATAGTAATTGCTCACTCTAATCGTTAAAATAAAACAACTATTCTGAAAAAGCAAGTGTGCATACAATAATACTAGGCCAATGCAAGAAAGGATAATAATATAGGTAGAATGCCAGGGGTTTTCATAATACAAATAAAACATGTATCATCAAGTGAAGTGCGTAGTAACTCACAGTTTTGTATCTCTTCACTTGGGTGTCTAAATTGTTCCTCTAATTCTGCAAATCCTGGAGGAAAAACAACAAGATTTAAATCAATAGTTTTGTGCCAACATTTAACGATTCGAAGCGAAATCAAATTAACAGGATCAAGTAACCTAATCAGCTATTTTAAAAAATCAGATCACGGATCTGCTACTCTAACTTGCCATATAGACTGATTGATTACACACGGGTAACAATCACATTTCGCATTTGGCAGAATCAAAAGAATGGACCCTAAATTCAATACTCCCATTGTCTATATTAGCACAGATAGAAGTATATATATACATTCTTCAATTGACTTACATTACAACATCCGGCTTCAACCAACAGGTGCGGGCGCAAATGACGGAACCACTCTGATATAATGATATTCACTGCCTTTAGTAAACTACTACTCCGCAAAGCGATCTCATCGTCCATAGAAAATCTAAAAGCTTTAACCATAAATTAACCCTCCAATGGCGTCCTCCTAAGTCCCTAACCCCTCGCCAGCGCGAGCTCGTGATTCCTTCAACTGTTGCGGTGTTGCCTCCTCCAACTCTTGTTTATATCAAAAAAAATTGCAGTAAAAAAGCAACCACAAAGGCAAACACAACCTAGAGGATAACTGTGGAAGTCCATGCATAATAGTTGACAGGAAACATACCTTTTCATGTGTGTTGACATGGAATTTTAATTTGGAGTCACTTGTAAATCTTTTGCCACCGGATGGGAATGGGCATAGATGATAATTTTCCAGTGCATGCGTTCTTAGGTGCGTGCGTAAGTTAAAATCCAATGAGGAGGCTTAAGATTCAGAGTTTTTGCTTGTTAGAATATGCAAATAAACCGTAGCCAAAAGATTCACCAACAGAAAAGGCACACACAGCTATGTTTTTTTGTTTTCAAACCAGTCACTTGTGGATGTGTACATTGGAAGTCGTTGTTCCAAAATTAGCAACAATTTGGGTGCATAGCAATTGAGTGTATAAACATATAGTGCAAAGGACTGGACAGATCATGTGAAGTTTCATTAAATTCAACTAATTAAATCAGCAAAACATCTTGAGTTAGATGGAATTGCCATGCCATTACGTACAGCTGTGCACCATTATACACAACATATGTGAAGGTTAGCTTGGAAAGGATAACTAAATGTAGAAGTTATATGGCGAGAATTAAAAGCAAAAATGGTGCCATGCAGTAGAAAGTAGAAACTCTATGAGAAGCCCTCGAGGTGTAACTCTATAGAGGGGATGAGGTAATTACCCTACCACAGCCTGGATGTGGACAAATAAAATCCTTTAGTCCTGTGTGAGTAAGATAGTGTCTCTTCAACTTAGAGCTATCTACAAATTTCTGCAAGACAAACAGAGAAGGATTCGTCACAGGTATACCAAGAACAACCAAATAATTATGAATTGTATTCTCCTTGAAAAGTTGAGATACATATAACAGCTGTGTGGTTTATGAAGTAATCAATATATGACATAACACAATACAAGGGCTTCAATGTACAGTTGTGTTGGCACAAATCAATAGTGCAAGAGTTTTTCCTGTATGAAAGGTAGCGTCAAATTGAGGCATGGTTTACTTGGCCATTAGCTGCAGTGTAATTATAGTAAATCTAAAAAACGGGGAAAAAATGCAGTATAAGGAAATAACGGAGCGATAAAGATAAAGGTTGCTGGAAAACAGAGAAGCACATACATCAATCAAGGTAGTAGAGCTAGTTTTTTAATGGAGGTACCTTCCCACAGCCTGGCTCCTGACAAACATACTGCCTCTCGCCATGCACATGAGCATGCGTCCTTAATGCAGCCACATCAACAAAGGTCTTGCAGCAGTTTTCATAGCTGCAGAGGAAGAGGATCTCTGTAGTTGGTTCAGGTTTGAGCGCCTCCTGCTCTGGCCCATTGTTGTTTTCGATTAAATTTCTGCACACATCCTTTGCACACGGATTAAGGAGAAGGCAATTACTAATTAGTTGGAGACAGGCTGTGGCAAATCTGCTAAACTATTGGGTGAGACAAACCTCAGGACAAATGTAATCCGAAATTCAGGACAATGGATGGAGGCAAAAAGAAAAAAGAGAATGAAACCATCGCCATTGTCTATTCATTGGCCCCTAACCTGTCAAAAAATATCCATCCACTGATCCACACATAAAGGAAAGGAAGAAGATTAGGATAGTATACCTCTGACCCACTTGAAGAGGGCGGCGCATTTCCCACAGGAGGTGGCGAGATCCTGCGGGATCCTGGAATGGAAATTACGCATTCGATTTGTTTCGAGGCAACAGCATGTCGCGACATTACCAGAAGATGGGATGGGTTAAGCAAGTTAGAAAGGGGAGCGCACGCACCATTGCTTGGCCCAGCGTGCGGCGGGGCGCGGCGGGCGGCGAGGCGTCTGCGGTTGTGACAGCGAGTAGTAATAGGCGGCACGGCGGACCGCCTTGGGGTGGGATCTGGAGGCCTTGGCCGCCTCCGGAGCGCGCGAAGGGTGGGGCCAAGGACCGGTGGCCAGGTGGGGAGGGAGCGTTGGCGCGAGCATAGAGAGGCGGCAGGGGAGGGGAGGGGAGGCGGTGGGGCGGCATGGGAGGCAGAGCAAGGAGCCGAGGAGGAGGCAGGGACGGATTGGGAATGGGAGGCGAGGAGAAAGGGCTGGCCGACGCTAGGGTTCCTCAAGACGCGATCAGACGGCCACGAGCGAACCGACACGATCGAACGGCGGCGAATCCACCAGGGGCTCTCCACACGATCCTGGCCGGACGACGAAGATCGAACGGCCAATATTTTTCTGATGACGTGGCCATGGCGAGGAGAGGCCAAAGCTCCCCCATTTAACCGGTAGGATTACAAAGTTTTATTACCATTAGAAACTAGTACTGAGCATCATAAATTTCTACGTATGTAGATTTGACTTTCGAGGTGTCCCTAAGTCCCTTTTCCTATTATAGCTCAAATCTGATTCGGAGTTGGAGATGGGCTACGATTTGTAAATTTGCACTTTTTGTGTACGTCAGGTTTTCTTATTTATTTTGAGGAGACTGGATAACCCCAAGGGGTGTTAATCGGATCCAGGAATTCCAATCCAACCGAAAGCAAGGTCGAAGCACTTCGTTCAGAGGGTTGAAGGCTTAGCCGAGGATCCGAGGATCCCAGAGGCTGTGAGAGCGCAACAACTTCTACTTATAGAATTTGCGGCAGCTTCGCGAACTCTTTTCCCTTTTGTTGTGGCTGCTTCGTCGCTGTTATCGTATTCTTTCTACGAGATCCGTACGCCATTCTTCATATGATTCACCCGTTTGCCGTATCTTACAACATTGGATCCGACCAAGGGTCGTAAGAACTGGTTTGATGGCTATAATGCCATAACAATTGTTATCGGAGTCCTACCAAAAATCAAATAAAAACTTTGGTGACTCTCAACGGACACATCGTGATTCACATTGTATTGAGTATACCATCAACAGAATCAAATCCTTAATTTAATTCAATTCAATTCAGTCCAACATATACAGCAGTAGAGTGCGAAGATCGAACCTAGCAAGCAGCGAGCAGTCGTGACCATGAGGGGGACCATTCAGGCCGGATCCTCCGATCGACGCGGTCACCGGCGCCAGTGCCGACGACGACCGCCACCATCTCAACGCTCCGCTCTCCACTCCTCAAGCTATCGGCGAAACCCATGAGGCCATGAGTAGAAAAGTAAACGAAGGGAGAAGAAGGAAGAGAAGAAAAGGGCGAAGGCCAGAAGGGGTCGGCTCCCATGGCTCGTCCAAGGCCCAACTGTGACTTGGGCCATGGCTTACGCTATCCATCCAAAGAAACAAAATGGGCTGGCCGTAGCTTGCAGGTCGAACACTTTTTTCCCCCGTCGAACACTTTTTTTTTCAATTACGAGGGAGAGACGCACAAACACAGACACGGCACGCGCACTGCATACAAGCACACACAAGTAAATCCCCTAGCACATGTTTATAATTGTATAGACCAGTGATACATTCACACTCTCATATAGCTCTTGTATAGCGCAGACACGTGGTTTCACTCCCACGGAGACGTATTTGTTGTGTGTATTTAAAAATGAACACCAAGATTTGAATCCTCGTGCTCCCACGAGTCCACAACTATCGTAAAGTTGTTGCTATTGCTGCCTTGTGACCTGTGTGTGTGCCAAATCTGCTACCACAAAGTGATTGCAAAAAATCTAGTACACTGTTTGGCAAATCAAAATAGGGGGATTTCATAATTTGCTATTATGAGATAGATGGATTTCAGGATTTATTCCCATATGTGTAGATATATGGGTCCCGTAAAGTTGTTGTTGTTGCTGCCTTGTAACCTATATGTGTGTCAAATCTGCTACCACAAAGTGATTGCAAAAAATCTAGAACACTATTTGGCAAATCAAAATTGGGGGATTTCATAATTTGCCATTATGAGAAAGATGGATTTCAGGATTTGCAAGACCCACATGTCATACATACATAGGGGGGCAAATCCTGAAATACATCTATTCACTGCGGCAAATTCTGAATTATTCCATCAAAATTAGAGTTTTAACTAATTCTTTCTTTAACTAATTGCATGTCTTCCTATTTTGAAAGCAACAATATCTGTTTTTAACATGGTTTAGATTTGTAAACTACGTACCAAACACGATAATTATTTGAAAGTGATTCCATCAAATAAGATTGTCATAACTCACCGCAATCCATGATAATTTTGAAAGAACCAGGAGAACTACTTTAACAGTTAGTTGCCTCAGACTGGCCGGCCACCTTCTTCCCTATTTTATGCTCCAGAGTTCAGAATAAGTTCAACATTATCTTATATGATTAGCATTTTGTTGCCTACAGATTTTTAAAATTATCATGGTAGACGATCATGGCTGGCACGAAGTATGACTTTGCTTAGAAGTTGGAATCAATGGACCAATATGGGTTGCATGTTTGAGAAGACTTACTACTATAGAAATGCTAATACTGGACGTCTAATCACAGACGGTTCATCGAAACCGTCTGTATTAAACACAATCTCAGACGATTTTTGTTTACCCACCGTCTGTGTTATTTTCCGCGCTAAAAACCGTCTATGAAGAGGTCATATTACAGACGGTTCATGTTTAAAACCGTCTGACGGTGCGGTGTACATATATAGCTCCCCAACAGAGTCTTCTTGATCTCCATCTCTGGCGCTACGATAACCGCGGGAGATCTCCAAGCCCGGTGAGTCCATCATCACTGCGTGCCCGGTTTGAGTATCGCCTCACCTCACTGAGCCCGCTCGTGTAGTCCATTTCAGCTATTGTTGCCGAGGAGCTTGCCGTCGTCGCCTCTGTTCACCGATCGACGACCAGCTGCCTTGGACCTTCCCTGACTTTATTGACACCTTTCTCGTGATCGAGGTGAGCTACTGGAGCATAAGCATCCTTTAATTTGAGTAGTTTCAAGCGTTTACGCCGAAATCGCTAGTGAAGCCCATGGCGCCGCCACAAGACATCACCGTCGGTTCGCCTCAAGTGACCTTAGGGCTTCGAGCCATGACTATTAGCAATGCGATGTCACCCTAAGCCCAATTTGAGCTTCAAATCCTACTGTTTTTAATCATTTAGTTAATAAACTAATGAGTCTATGACATGTCGGACCGCCATAGATTTTATAAATAAAATCATAAAATAAAAAATGAGTCACTGACAAGTAGGGCCCACATGTAAGTTAATAAAATCCGGAAAAATGTAAAAATGACAAAAAAAACCACTTTTAGTTCAGAGAAAAATACGCTTTCTCTGTTGGAAAGCGTAATTAAGCCTCAGAAAATACGCTTTCGAAGTCACCCTTTTATTTATTTTTAGGGTTTTCAATACGAACCGTGTGATGGACCGAAGCTGGATGTACGCTGAGAACCGTGTGAGTGAAGAGTACATTAATGGCGTGTGTGCTTTTACAAGAGATGCCGAAGAGGATATGTTGAATAAAGGGGCGGAATATATGTACTGCCCATGCATTGACTGCGAGAATCTAAAGATGTTTAAGAACCGAGCGCAGATCGAAGCACACTTGATTCGAAGGGGTTTCAAAAAGGGTTATACACGTTGGACCAGTCACGGTGAAGAGCATATTATACAGGAAGTCAACGATATCAATATGTCGCCGGATGATGTTGATTGTGGTTCCGATTCGGATAGGCTGCACGATGACAATCTAGATCAGATGCTTCATGATGCAGAAGGGAACTGTGATGAGAGGGAGTATGTTCAATTCGGGGCTTGATGGAGGACTTGGAGAAACCTTTGTTCCCGGGCTGCAAGCCGGAATACACAAGGTTGTCATCCGTGCTTGAACTGCTGAAATTGAAGGCAAGCAACGGTTGGTCCGACAAGAGTTTCACGGGGCTGTTAGGTCTCTTAGCGGACATGCTTCTGGAGGGAAACAAGTTGCCCAAAACCACCTACAAAGCCAAGAAGGTTTTTTGTCCATTGGGAATGGAAGTAGAAAGAATACATGCATGTCCGAACGACTGTATCCTCTACCATAACGAGTATACAAACATGCATGTATGTCCGGTGTGCAACGCATCCCGATACAAGTGTAAGAATCAATCAGATGACGACGAGGGAATCGAGGTGAAGAAAGGATCTCCTGCTAAAGTGGCGTGGTATCTTCCTGTAATTCCCCGTTTCAAGTAGTTTTCTGCGAACCCAAAGAATGCAAAACTGCTGCATTGGCACTCAGAGTATTGTAAGAATGACGGAAAACTAAGACACCCTGCTAATTCCGTCCAGTGGAGAAACATCGATAGGAGGTTTGCAGACTTCGGTGCGGAACCGAGGAATATAAGGTTTGGATTGAGTACAGATGGAATGAATCATTTCGGTAAACATGAGTAGCCGACATAGCACTTGGCCCGTGACGCTCTGTATCTACAACCTTCCTCCTTGGTTGTATATGAAGCGGAAGTATATTTTGCTGTCGATACTTATCCAAGGGCCGAAGCAACCTGGGAATGATATTGATGTGTACCTAGCACCATTGATGGAAGATCTAAAAATACTGTGGATTGAAGGGGTACAGGTATGGGATGCGTACAAACGAGATAACTTTATTTTACGTTCCTTGTTGTTCTGCACCATAAATGATTATCCTACCCTTGCTAATCTGTCGAGCCAAAGCACAAAAGGGGCCAAAGCCTGTACTCACTGCTTAGATGATACCGAGAGTGTGTGGCTGAATTACTCGCGCAAAACCGTGTACATGCGTCATCGTAGGTTCCTTCGGAGGGCTCACCCATACCGCAGGATAAAGAAACAATTTGACGGAGAGAAGGAGGACAATTCAGCTCCAAGGCATTTAAGTAGAAAAGAGGTCAATGATATGGTTAAGGATTTAGATGTTGTGCTCGAAAAGGGATGTAAATCGAGGACTCATAAGAAGAACATGTGGAAGAAGAGATCAATATTTTGAGACTTACCTTATTGGGAGCACCTAGAAGTTCACCACTGCATCGACGTCATGCACGTAGAGAAGAATGTCTATGACAGCTTGATTGGTCTCTTACTGAACATTCGTGACAAAATAAAGGATGATGTCAACGCACGGCTTGACTTGGTTGATATGGACGTCAGACCTGAGTTAGCACCAACAAAGACCGATAAAGGACGAACGTACCTTCCCCCTGCTTGTTACACTATGTCCAAGGCCGAGAGAACTGAACTATGCTGGTGCTTGCATTGTGTGAAAGTTCTGTCCGGTTACTCCGCCAACATGAAGAAACTTGTTTCGATGGAAGATTTAAAGTTAATTGGCATGAAGTCTCATGATTGTCATGTGCTGATGACACAAATGCTCCTTGTTGCAATTAGAAGTATTTTGCCAATCAAGGTCCGAGAGACAATCATGAGGCTGTGTTATTTCTTTAACACAATTGCTCAGAAGGTCATCGATCCCGAAGGACTAGATGCTCTACAGGACGATGTGGTGACGACTCTATGTGATCTTGAGATGTATTTCCCTCCGTCGTTTTTCGATATCATGGTCCATCTCATTGTTCACATTATGAGGGAGATAAAGATGTGCGGGCCTGTGTTCCTACGTAGCATGTACCCGTTCGAGAGGTTCATGGGAATTCTCAAGTCCTATGTACGGATCGATCTCGGTAGGAGGCAAGATCGTCGAAGGTTATGCAACCGAAGAGGTCATTGAGTTCTCATGGCGATTACATGGCTCAGTCGAACCGATAGGTGTGCCTCGATCTCGCCATGAGGGGAGGCTCGAGGGTATCGGGACCATCGGAAGGAAAGCAATCACTCCAGATATGGATGCGTATGCTCAAGCCCATTTCACGGTCTTGCAACACATGACTGAAGTGTCCCAGATATCGACCAAAGACAAGGACGTGCTTGACAGCGATGTAATCCGGGCGTTCAGATGTTTGGATCACGAGACAACACAACAGACGGTTCAACCAATGGCTGAAGGAGCGACTCACTAGGAGCTCGTCAAGTGATATGCCGACATGGTTGGCAAAAGGGCCAACATTTATAGTTGTGACATGGCGAGGATACGACATAAATGGGTACACATTCTATACGCAGGCTCAGGATATAAAGAGCACTAACCAGAACAGCGATGTCCACATAGATGCATTCAGTACCGATGGGCTGAGGAGCTCCTACTATGGGCAAATAGAGGATATATGGGAGCTTGACTACGTGCTTTTCAAGATCCCCCTATTTCGGTGTCGTTGGGTCCATCTCCCACAGGTGAAGGTCGACAAGTACGGCGTCATTACCGTGGACCTCAAATGTGTCGGATACAAAGACAAACCATTCGTACTGGCTAACCAAGTTGTTCAAGTCTTCTATGTAACCGACCCGGCAAATAAGAAGCGCCATGTAGTTCTTCATGGAAAAATGAGGATTGTCGGAGTTGAGAATGTAGTGGACGAGGAAGAATACAATCAATTTGACGAGTTGACTCCTTTCAAAAACGGCATAAGGGTAGAGGAAGAAGAACGTGACGAAACTAGCTACATACGCATCGATTATCATGAAGGGCTAATTTTTAAAGATTAATTGAACAATGTGTGTATATGTATGTTCAGATGAATGGTTAATTTTAGTTAATTGATCTGTACTGTGAAATGGATGTGATTGTTTTTGAAATGAATGTGAATTGGATGTATATACATGTACTTGTTGTGTTTTCTGCTTGTTTCAGAGGGCATGCTAGCATTTCCTGAGGCTAGCCAATAAACAGAACTAGATTAACCAATACAAAATAATATCACAGACGGTTTGTAGATCAAAACGTCTGTGATTATATATCACAGACGGTTGCTTGGTAAAAACCGTCTGTGATACATCATATATCACAGACGGTTGTTGATTGGAACCGTCTGTGATACATTATATATCACAGACGGTTGTTGATTGGAACCGTCTGTGATATATCACATATCACAGACGGTTCTACTTTAGAACCGTCTATGCTATTATGTATCATAGACGGTTCTACTTTAGAACCGTCTGTGATGTCCATCCCTATTTATATTTGGACTCTAGGGTTTGCCCGCGCCCCCGACGATCAAACGATTAAGTTTCTCAACTCCTCGCTCCCTCCTCCCTCGAGCCCGTCGCCGTCATCCTCGACGCCGCCTCCTCCTCGAGCCTGGCGCAACTCCTCCCCTGAGCCCGCCGCGCCTCCTCCCCCGAGCCCGCCGCGCCTCCTCCCCCGAGCCCGCCGCCTCCTCCCTTCCCCCGAGCCCGGTGCGCCTCCCCTTCGACGCCGCCCTCTTCGTTACGTCTTGCTCTTCCTCGTCCTTCTCCTCGACGCCCAAAGGTAACCAATACCGAGTAGCCAACCCTGACGCCTTTCCTCACTCTTTCTATCAATAATCATGTCATCTTTGTCATCTTTGTTTTAGGAATTTGTATTTGTTCTAGTCAGTTATTCATATGGTATTTGTTTTGATCGATACTGCTACTGGAATATATTGCAATGTGGTGTGGTGGGCTTGAGATGAATACTCTGTGATGATCATAATAGTCTTGTACTGAAATTGTTTTGATAATCGGGTTTGAACTTGAGCTCTAATTGGAATGCTTACTCTACATCTGATAGCAATATCAAAATGTTAAATCTTAGCTTTATGCTGATTTCATTTGTTCACATGATGTTTGTGTTGAGCATATTATTCCTTTTAAATGACTTGGAGGATTTACATGTCTATGTCAATTATCCCAATTATTATTAATTGGTATGTATACCCATACACATAGAGATCAAATCTTATGATAATATGTTTATGCGTGTCAGAACTTCTATTTCTTGTCAAGATGTCTTCCGCTCATTCTTCGTCATCGCCGCCTCATGTGTCTGATGATGCACCATCCTCTGGAATATCCAACCGCGGTAGAAGAAGAGGAATATCGAAAAGGCCCGCAGGCCGATATACCATCACGGAGGTCGATCAGTCTGGGACCCCTATCAATCCTCGCCGAGCAGCGTCCGCATTCCGGAGAACGGTCGGAATAGTTGCACGGCAACGGGTTGACCAAAGTACAGAAAGATGAGCTGCTGACGGATATTCTCAAATCGTTCGAGATCCCGGAACAACACCGGGACTCCGTGCGACAACATGCGTTGCTACAGGCGTACAAAGCGTGGAAGAACTTCAAGAGCACGCTTGTCAAGAACTACATGGAGAAGGATCTGACGCCCTTCCACAAGTATCCATTTTGGAAGAGTCCTGGACCGAGTTTGTGGCGAAGAAGACGACAGACGAATTTAGGAGTGAAAGTGCGGTGCACACGGTCCTCCAAGCAAAAAACAAGCACCCCCACAGACTCGGCACCGCTGGGTATGCGGGTAAAATCCCGATATGGAGGGATTAGGACCAGCAGGCAAGCCATTCAAATGTCTCTCCGCTATTTCCCGATATCACTAATGTGCGCGCCCGACAGTGGTTATTTGGGAGGTTACGTACCCTGCCTACGGGGGAAGTCTCCTTTCCAAATCCCGCAGACCAGGAAGTGTTCCAGTGCCTGGTAAGATATCGAACTACCTAGTTTGTAATTACTTTATAACTTCATAGGAAGTGAAATGACATGTCGGGCTATTGTAGGTAACGCTGAGTGCACAATCTTCCCAAGGCTCATTCCAGGCAGACAAGGAGAGAGATATACTCTTCGCGGCCCTAGAAAACAATGAGCATCCGGGTCGCACGAGAGGCGCTGGTGTTTATGTTACATGGGCAGAATGGTTCCAAGCAGACTCCGGATCGTACCAGAGTAGGAAGAGAGCCAAAGCCGACCGCGATGCAAAGCTACGAGAGGAGATTTGTGAATCCCTCAAAGATGAGATCACTAAATCCATCAGAGATGAGATCGATGATCGCGTTAGAGCTGTGTCGCAACGGTTTGAGGAAAGGATTCACTACTACAAAAAGGCTAATACTGGACGCCTCATCACAGACGGTTGACCAAAACCGTCTGTATTAAATACAATCATAGACGGTTTTGGTTTACCGAAATGCGTATTGCCGACTACGCTAAAAACCGCTCAGGAAGAAATAATATCACAGACGATTCGTGTTGAAAATTGTTGCGTGAAGTATCACGCATAGCTTCGAACAAGAACCGCTCAGTGATATTAGTAATATCACGACGGTTCTTCCTGTAACCGCTCGTGATACTTCACGCATTTTTTTCAACACGAACCGCTCAGGAATTCCGTGCTCATCACAGACGGATGCGAGAGGAGCTCACAAGACCAATCCAAGAAGCCGATGAGTTCTTCAGAGCTTGGAGGCATAGATGGTTTCTAGCTAGTTTAACTTTGTAACTTTATTCTTTTTTCCCATTCGGAGGGGACGTTGTGAAACCTTTTGGTTTCCTTTCCTATAATGTGTTTGCCATCAAAATTTTAATTGGATTTTAGTTGTCTTGCTAGAGGTTGCATATGGAAACTCTTGCTCAGCACTTGATTGGTTTGGCTCAAAATCCGATTTTTTTTGCAATGGAAAAAACTATTACTACGCATTTACGAACAAGAACCGCTTTGTGATAGTAATGATCACGAGCGGTTCTTGTTCGTTAGTTATTTTCGCTGCATTTGCTCGAACAAGAACCGCTCAGGATAGCATTTTCACAGACGGTTCAAAAACCGTCTGTGATGACTCATGTCATTACAGACCCATAAATTCAAACGGCTCACAAAACCGTCTGTGATGACGTTTTTGAACCGTTTGTGAAGACCTTTTCTATAGTAGTGATTAGGGAATTGCAAATCTCAAATCAGTTGCAAGCCCCTGCCCCTACTGTGCTAGCCAGCCCCCCCAAACTTCCGAGTAGCTGCACGTCTAACCCTACCCCAATAGGCAACGACAGATTTCATGTCAATGACATCCAGGTAATAATTATTATCTCTGGAATGCTCGATCCATTGATAGGCCTGTTGGAGTAGCTAATTTTGTATCGTTATGTAGGTGGCTATGAAGTGCAAGCTCCAAGTGAGATATGCCTCTGTTGCCCTAGATGCTGCTTGGGGCCAGGTGTATCCATCCGATGTCGGGGCTTTGGTGCACGGTGAAAATCTAGTGCCGGGTTTCGCAAAAGTGAATGTGGACGGTGTTTGTGCCAATTTCGGGGCCGTCTCGCTGCATATTCTCCCAAACGACGAGGTCATGACTCTAGAGCAAGCCGTTGGAACATTCATCCAGTGGCCCAAGGGGGACATCTGCCTGGAGCTACCTGGTCCGGTGTCAACTTCACGGGAATGTCCTGCAACGGTATCAAGTCCACTGGAGCTGACTTCACCTAAGCTACATGCACCGATGCGGTAAGGGCCCGGTGCATCAGATGCATCTACACCTCGTGCTCAGTCGACTCTTGTGAAGTCAACCTATACAAAGCGAGGCAGTAAGGGCAAATCAAAGACGGTTGACTCCTATTCTGATATCCCCTTCTTTCCGTTGGCCCGGAAATTCGTGCTAGGCGAGCCGTTGGTCGAGAGGTTAGACAGCCCTACCCTAGGACTGGCTTGCATGACATTGCATACATGGTACATGGAACATGCCAACAAGCCGGCTGAACAACGATGCTCGGGTGTCACCGTCAAGTTCAAGGAGGATCATTTTAACCACATGCATCAAGACTATGTCTTCACGGTGACCTTCAAGGACTTGTTCTGTCTCTTCAACCTCGACGAGCTCGACGTCTCACTCATACGATGCTGGACACTGTAAGTGTATACAATCACGGTCAATGTTCGTGTAATACCGATAAATGTTATATATAACTCCATACTTTTGTATATAGATACATGATGTCTGAAGCCGAAAGAAGGAATTCACCGGTAGGTTTCCTCGACCCACACGTGGTCTCCGAGCAAACCATCAAGGCGAATGCAATATTCGTCAAGAATACGTTATAGAGTTTTTCCTGGCTCGCCGTAACAAGGAATACATACTTTTGCCCTACAACCAGGAGTAAGTGTTGCACTATTGGCTATACTTGTTGATTTGTACTTTATAAGCAACACGAACTTAGGTTTAATGACCATGCTGACATACCTGTGTAGCTTCCACTGGATTCTAATTGTAATTATACCAAAACAGAAATGGGTAATATACCTAGATTCCCTAAAGAGTTTCACTCACAACTTCATAGTTATCCGGAATTTAATCAACAGGTAAACACATTTTCTTCATAGAAACTCTATTGTAGTCTTTCCTTCCTTTGCAATGGCTAAGGCTAACTTCTTGGAGTCACGTAGGGTGTTCGACGTGTTATATGCTAGAGGATGGAATTGCAGGGGAAGGTGGCTGCAACACGATCTAACTTTCCCGGTACTCGCTAGCTAGCACACATTAATCCTATATAACACTTCGTAGTAATGCCTCTCGAACTAACCAATTCTATTTTTGCAGTGCCACCAGCAGCCGCTGGGCCACAACGTCTATGTATACTATGTTTGCCACAACATGGAACTACTCATCGGTTCCGCGATCATCAATGATCCTTAGGTTTGTCAATCTTGCAACAATTATTTCATATATACTTACCAATTTATATAAGCACGAATTTAATCTTCCTAGTGACAGGTTGCGACCATCGTCGAAACTGCGTTGGAATAGAGCGAGCTCACAAAAGTTCGATCACACCTTGCGTCATTCCTGAACAGTCAGGTCATAAATCCATATGGGAGTTTCCACAGTGTAGATTGAACTTGATTGGGATAGATTGAGCTTAATGGTACATATGTGTAAATGTACATTAATGATTAATTTTAGTTAATTGATTTGTGAATTGGATGTGCTTGTTTCTGAAATGAATGCAAATTTGATGTGCTTCTGAAATGAATGCGAATTGGATGTGCTTGTTTTAGAGGGCACGGCTAGCATTTCCTGAGGCTAGCCAATAAACAGAAATAGATTTAGCAATGCAAAAGAATATCACAGACGGTTTGTAGATGTAACCGTCTGCGATGATTAGATCAACTATCACGCACGGTTTTGAGTTAATAACCGCTGCATATCAATATCATATTTTGAGTTAATAACCGCGGTTCAAAACCGCTCAGTGATGACCTTTGTCATTATCGACCCATAAACTCAAACGGCTCACGAAACCGCTCGTGATGATGTTTTTGAACCGCTCTGTGAAGGTCTTTTCTGTAGTAGTGATTTGCCACCCACGGATGATATTCATCTGATAAAAAGACGGAAGTAACAACGAACTGGTATATAACAATGAACAATTAATACATAAATAAATCATTTATATCAGAAAAAAAAGAAAAAGAAAAGAAAAGAAAAACCAGCGGCGACTAGGGTTGGGGGCGGCTTGGCTACGACAGTGGCAGGAGAGGACGACGTTGGCGGCAGAGGCATCGTCGGGGGAGGAGCTCGGCGGTGGCTCAAGGAAGGACTGAAGGAGGAGGCCGGTGGGAGTGATGGCGTCGGGGTCGGGGGAGCGACTACCATGTCGGGGCTAGCAGCGGCTCGGGGCGGAGGAGGCAGCGGCGGGAGTGATGGCGTGGGTCGGGGAGCGACTACCATGTCGGGGCTAGCAGTGGCTTGGGGCGGAGGAGGCAACAAGGAGAGGGGGAGGGCGGGGGCGACACCATGTTGAAGGAGGAGCAGGAGGGGAGGGTGGCGGGTCGGGGGAGGAGAAGGGGAGGGCGGCGGCGGTGGATGACGGCGTGGGTGGCGGTGGAGGAGAAGGGGAGGGTAGCAGCTTGGGGAGGAGGAGGAGGGTGGGGCGACGCCGCTTAGGGGAGGAGGAGGAGGAAAAGGGGAGGGCACTGCACAGGGAGAGGAGGGGCAGGACGGTGGCGTGGGAGAGAGGAGGGAGGAAGGAGGACGCAGGGCGGGGTGGGCGGCACTAGGCTTTGGGTTCGGACGAGGGAGGCCGGTGGGAGGGTTTTTTGTTCCGTGGAAAAAGCCGTAATTACCCTTCAACTCTAGGGGCAAAGTCAAAACAGGGGCTGCGAGAAGCCGCGGGAAGCTTTCGGATTCCGGCTTCCTCACGTTGTAACGGCTTCTAGTTTCGAAAAAAGTGGGAGAGAAAAGCCGCCTGTTTAGAATAGCTTCTGGCTTTTCCGAACGAAAAACCGAAGCCGTTCAAACAGGCCCATAACCTCTAAGCTGCTGCGTGTTCAGGCCCTTCAGGTTGTATGTACAAGCTGGTTCTTTACATAAAGTATACAGTGCTCTCGGATTTGCACGAATATTTCCTTTGGATTTGGATAATCCGCTAGCTACTCTGTTTATTAATTGAAGCAACTGCATACGTCCTTTTTTTTAAAGAAAAGTATAGGGGGGTGGTTTCAAACTTTCAAACATACGGTCAAGACTGATCGAACAAAAAATTAACTTTTATACATAGCCGGCCAAAATAACAAGTAAAAAAAAAGGATAACATTGTAGACCAGTAACAGCAATGAATGGATGGTTTAAGGCTACCTCATAGTTCTGCTCATTACGCAGCTGCTGCTTAAACCAAACAGCAGTCCAGTATATATATACTACTACAAAGCGGCACAAATGTATTGGCTGCAAATCAAATCCATTCGACATCATACGCATGCCATGATACCGTAATAGGAAATGTGCTCAAACATCGACTTCCTCCGTTGACGTGAAGGCCGGCTTTGCAGGTTCATCCCAAAATATATAGCTTGTGCCTGCATGGACATCCACCTGGATGCATTACCTATATTCCTCCGTTGACGTGAAGGCCGGCTTTGCCGGTTCATCCCAAAATATATATAGCTTGTGCCTGCATGGACATCCACCTGGATGCATTACCTATATTCCCCCGTTGACGTGAAGGCCGGCTTTGCCGGTTCATCCCAAAATATATAGCTTGTGCCTGCATGGACATCCACCTGGATGCATTACCTGTAAGCAGTCAGCACGTTGCCAAAACATTAGGACTATGAGTTGGTACTAAACATAACGACGCCTAATAGCACACCAAACCAGCTAGCTGCATGACATTCTGCACATCGGTAAAAACGCTGTCGACAAGGGTAGCTACGCTTGAAGAATGTTGCTTGAATAAAAGGAACAACCTGAGATGTGTTTATCTCCTTGCTGGGTAACCAGATTAAGTTCCTGGACAGTACTGATGCTGTGACGCATGCGCAGATAGCTAACTGGAGTAAACTGTAAACGAGTGAAGCATGGCGCCATGATCATGTACTTGCACTGGCACCACTAATTAACCGGCCTGTCAACTCGTCAAGTTCCTGCAGCCATCCAATCTCTGTTTATTCAATGCGGAAACAGCAAAAAAAAAGAAGTATATACTGCGCACACCTTTGAACCGGTTGCCATGCTTGAGTTGGCCCACCTCGTTCTCGACTGTAAAGAGGTAATGAAACTGTCAAAAGGATAATCCTACCCTAGACCAGACGTATGGAGGTTCCAGGATCTTGCCATTCATGATATATATAAGCTTGGCCACACCAATGCAATTGAGATAGAGAGAGAGAGAGAGAGCTAGAGAGAGAGAGAGAGAGAGAGAGAGAGAGAGAGAGAGAGAGAGAGAGAGAGAGAGAGAGCGAGCGAGCGAGCGAGAGAGAGATGGCACAAGTACTAGTGATGACACTAGTAGGTTGGAGCTGGCATTGGCAAAACGAGCAGCAGCGTGGCAAAACCTGGCTGCAAAGACAGGTGTGGCAATCTCACCATCCCTTACCCTTTCGGTATCGGCCCTGCAGGTTGTTATCGTGTTGGGTTCGAGGTTGCATGCGTTGAGGGCCGCACTTATCTGCAACAAGCCAGCAGCAACATAGTCATTGCAGGCATCAATCTGTTGGAAGCACAGCTCCGTATCTACTTTCCCCTCATCTGGATGTGCTACGGCCAGAATGGCTTCAATGGATCTCAATTTTATCGATCCACCGCATCCCTTCCACGTCTCTTTACAACATCCACCAAGAAGAACAGGATCACTGCCGTTGGATGCAACACCCTTGCCACAGTATATAGCTGCAACTGGCTGCTTGTCCATATGCCAGGACAGGCAAAGTGTCGACAATACAGGCCAGTGCTCTGGCACGGGCTGCTGCCAGATAGACCTTGCACCAAACCTGTTTACTGACTATATCCCAAGACTTGATGCCAGGTTCAACAATTCTACGGCTACAGCTTTATTGTTGAGAAAGGCATGTACAAATTCAATGCCTCGGACCTGGAGGGTGACAATATGAAGATCAAGTATAAGGATGGATTCCCTGGTGTGTTGGACTGGGTTGTGGGACTAGATGCATGTGACAAAGCAATGATGAACGGAACATCGTATGCTTGCCGTAGCAGGAACAGTCAATGCATCAACTCACCAAATGTTCGTGCTGGATATCTCTGCAATTGCTCTGATGGCTACACGGGCAATCCTTACCTGGAAGAAGGGTGCCTAGGTGAGCAAATACTCATAAACTTAATTTCTTGACTGAATGTTCTGAATTTGGTTCGTGCACCAATGATTTTCATCACAATTTTTCACCTCCTTTTTTCTGCGTCGTTGGCAGATATAGACGAGTGCAAATTTCCAGACCAGTATCCCTGCCACGGAATCTGCAGTAACACACAAGGGGGCTATAATTGTTCGTGCAGCCCAGGAACTCACAGCGAGGATCCGAAGTGCAAACCCTGTTATCCAAATCCACGTTCAGAAAATAAGATGATCATAGGTAAACAAATTGCGTGTGTTTGAAATTTTGTACTACTTCGTAAACCTCTGCTAGCTAGAGTAGCTTGTGTAAATTCGATATTTGTTACTTCATTCCATGGATGGTATTATACCTTAACACTTCTATAAAACATAGTAAACAGCGCGGCAGCAGTCAAAATTTTAGTTTATATGCAATGTACCATAAACAAAGCTTTCTTCCCGCTGAGTGTCTAAAGTCTAAATTCTGCGAGTAGAATTCCGGGAATAATTATGTGTCTCTTGGGATCCACACACTCTTTATTTATAGTGTCAAAGTTTACAATCTGACACTAATACAACTCTCAACTCGCATACGACTTGAACTCTTATTAAACCCTAATACTAATTCTCCAAAACTCCCCCTCAAGATGAACATGAGATAATAATCATGACCATCTTGTTACATATTGCAATATTATTACTAGACTTTACCAAACCTACCATCGACTCCATAACTAATACCACAAAAAATAATTGCTCACCACCAATGCTACCAAGGACGTCACCAAATCCATATCCACCATCTACCAGCAGCCTTGACCTCAACCTCCTTTACCCACATGCCCTAGCGACCCCCGGCCTCCACCACCTCTGCCCACACGCCCCTAGTCTCGGCCACCACCACCTCTATCTCTGTCATAGCCCATTATGCCTGACTCCTGTCACAATCCTCTTTCAGACCTATCTAGCAACACTATCTCTGACACACATACCAGCTCCACCGCACGACACCAATACCATCACTATCGCCGCCGCTCGACATAGCCTCCACTAGAGCTACCACCAGCTCATGCTTCGTCATCACCATCATCAAGCTTATCACCGCCATCGAACATCAACATCCCCTACCAATAACAACACTAACTTCACGAGCACCTTCGCTACCAACTCCAACATCAACATTATCTACGAGACCGCCACCAATTCCACTATTAGCACAACCACCAAAGCCACCACCTGAACAGTCTTCTCCCCCTATTTTATAGCCTCTCTGCTTGCCCTGAAACTTTTCTCTCTCTCCTTCCCTTTTCAAATCCTTCTCCTCCCCCCCTTTCACCGAGCGCAAGCCTCCTCCTTTCGCCCCAGGCCCGCTGCTACTCCTCCCGTCGGAGCTCCTCCACATCCGGATCAAAACTCCACCAGACGTGATCTCCTCGGCCACTCGTGCGAAATAGACGACTTTGCTACCGGTTCTGCATCTTCACCTTTTTCTCTCTTTTTCTTTCCTTTTTCTCCTTTCTTATATTTCTTTTCCCTTTTCTTCTTTTCCTTCCTCCCGCACGCTTCCTGTCTCTCTTCTTCACCAATCTCCCCTCTTCCTCTCACCTCCCCTCCCCGGACCAAGCCCGGTCAGATCCGACGAGGTTGACGGATCCTGCCACCGGTCAGCGCATGCCCCCACTCCAGTGGCCTCCTCGGGCTCTACCTCCATGCTACCCCTCTCCACCGATGATACGGCACAACTTAGAGAAACCCTAATTCGTGTCAAAATTTGTCCCGATCTTTTACGGTACAGTTCTTGTTCAGCAGCTTCTTTCTCGATCTTTCACTTGGACGAAATAAAACAGCAACAATTCCTTGGTTTGGTTGGTACATACCAGACCCTAGATCTTCCCTTGGCTTGACGTCCAGCAAATCAGCAGCCCTTCTCCCTTCTTGACACGCTAGCAAAGGATACGAGTGTGTACGTGTGCAACACCCTCATGCCTAGCTTTCCTTTCCTCGACTCCAGTCACCAGCCGCAGCAACAATCTTCTCCACACCAACCAGATCAGCAGCTAGTTTGATCTCTCGTGATCCAACCAAGGAGCAGCACTTCAGTTGTCTTCAAGAAATCAACAAAATCTCCACCGAGCAATCAACAGTTGGTAGTAGATGAATCACTAAACACCTCCAGCAGCTTTTCCTTTGATCCGGAGAAGAATCGAAGGAAGTACAGGAATTTGGCCAGCACTACGGCATGCAAAAGAACAAAGAAGATCAACAGATCAGCAAGTAAATTACTTCTCCAGAACAAACCCACAATGCTATCACTGGAAAAACCTAGCTAGATTGGTTTCCATGACAGTGAATAAATCATCTTAGTCGCCATAAATAGTGTTTTCTGGTATTTTCCTCAAAGCAAAAACTCTACTTTACATGATCGACGCCCCTAGCTATTTATACAGCCATACTCACGCACACCTGCACTTGACTCTGACTCAAAACGAAAAAAAAAACCCTCTCGACTCGACCTCATATTGGACTCGGACTCGGTCTAACAGGAAACCACACGCAAGTGCACAACTCTAGCCCAAACAAAGAGCACTACATGCACTCAGCTGAATAAAGAGAGAGAAATAAAGAAGCAAGAATTTGGAAAGAATCTGAACTAAATAAAAACTTGGATCGGTATTGAACCAATCCGTAGCCAAGTAGGATTGAACCAATAAAGAAAAAGGAGCGGTGGCGGCGGCGGTTCTAAGGTAAGGATTTTGCTCGGGTTAGGGTTTGGTATGGATTGGCTCTGATACCACGTATAATTTCGGAAATAATTGTGTGTATCCCTTAGAACCCCACACCCTTTATTTATAATACTAAAGTTTACAATCCGACTCTAACACAACTCTCGACTAGCATACGACTTGGACTCTTATTAAACCCTAATACTAATTCTCCAACACTACATTACTTGTTTTCTTTTTCCAATTGCAAGACTTCACTAAGTCCTAAGCAAGCATTAATTGTTTGAAAGCCAGGGTATCCAAGTGCCACTAACAATAATCTAACATGTAGACCAAGTTGTATTATAAACTTAGCTAAAAATTCTGTGCAATCCAATAACAGTGGCATAAGATTTTAACTAAAATATTATGACTACTCACCACATTATCTTAATCTTTAAATTTATTTTAGATTTTTTAGTTATGGCATGTTTAGAACTGATTTTTGTGCAAACTACATAGGGGCAGGTAAGCTTACTACGGAACGAAATTTTGTCTAATTTGAAATTTTCAAATGGCATGTATCAAATTGGCTCTTCATAAAATACACATGTAGCATGAATATCAATTGGCTAGTAAGGGTCTGCTACGATTTTCACACAAAAAGATGTGTACAGAACTACAGACTTTGTAAATGTCATCATTGCGGGAGCTTGTTTGTGGTGCAAGTGTATTAACCAAGTTATTAACTTTATGCATGATATACTGTGTGCATACAGGTTTAGCAGTTGGAATCGGAGTAGCTACAAGTATCTCTGTCATTACTCTAGTTATAGGTTATGTGTCGTTTGCCAAAAAAATACGACTAAGAAGACAGGCAAAACAAAGGGAGAAATACTTCAAGCAGATTCATGGGGTATTGCTCCAGCAGCTAGTTGTTTCACACCACGATGCAGCTGAACGGACAAAGATATTTAGCATAAAAGAGCTGAAAAAAGCTACAGATAATTTTGATGAAATACGGATCCTTGGACACGGAGGTCATGGCATGGTCTACAAAGGAATACTATCAAATCTGTGTGTGGTTGCCATAAAAGTACCTAAAATTATAGTTCAAACAGAAATAGACCAGTTCATAAATGAGGTGGCAATTCTTTCTCACATCAATCACAGAAACATTGTAAAGCTCTTCGGATGTTGCCTTGAGACTGAAGTTCCTCTGCTAGTCTACGAGTTCATACAAAATGGGAGCTTATATCATCATCTTCATGCCTCAAGTCAGCATTCATTGTCATGGAAAGACAGGTTGAGGATTGCCCTAGAAACTGCAAAAGCCATTGCCTATCTACACTCAGCCGCTTCCATGTCTATATTTCACAGAGACATCAAGTCCTCCAACATACTACTTGATGACAATTTAACTGCAAAGGTATCGGATTTTGGAGCTTCAAGATTTGTTCCAGTTGATCAGACAAGCATACGAACATGCATCCAAGGAACATATGGATACCTTGACCCTGAGTACTATCATACTAGTCGCCTAACCGACAAGAGCGATGTCTATAGTTTTGGTGTGCTTCTTGTAGAGCTGCTAACAAGGGAGAATCCTACTTCCTATTCGAGGGCATGTGAAGGCAGAAATCTGGTTGTGCAGTTCACATCCCTTGTGGTAGAGAACTGCATATTTGAAATCCTCGACAAGCAGATTGTTGAGGAAGGATGGACAGAAGAAGCAGAACACGTTGCAATACTTGCAGAGGCGTGCTTGAGGTTAAAAGGGGAAGAGAGGCCCTCAATGAGGCAGGTTGAGCTGAAGCTTGAAGCCGTGCATGGTTGGCGCAATCAACTGCTGTGTCCTCCAATTGGGGAAGGAGGATTTGGAGCAAGTCAGAATACGCGCCACAATCCATTAACAGAGCCCAGGCAAAGCAGCACTTCTAGGCAATACAGCTTGGAGGAGGAGCTGCTCTTGTCCCTGGAATACCGTGGCCGGTAGGACTTGTAATACTACTGTACTAATTGCTTTGTAAATGGGGATATGGGGATAAATAGGTAATCAGAAGAGAAGTAATTTCTATGGTCATGTAAATGCAGAGTAAAATATGTCAGTGTGCATGTAATCAAGTTCGAGATCGTAATGATGCTTTACAAGTATGAAAGAAGTGAGTGCACAAGTCTATGCATATATGCGACTCATGTTTGCATGCTGAATGTATGAGCAACATAATATAATCAGTCCAGTGCAGTGGTAACTGTTCAGTACTACTGATAAAAAAAAAATCCGTTTCAGCACAGACACAATTTAAATCATATTGCTCGTATTACCATTAGAAACTTTTTTTTGAACCAGGAGCACGCTCCCAATTTCATTATTGAAATTGCAAAAGTGTTGTACAAGATACGAAAGTTCAGAAAAAAAAACTGGAAAACAACAGCAATTGAGATCCAAACCCGGACCCCAAAAGCCCCATCCGACCCACGAGGCTTACTACATATATATACATGCCACTATGTTTTATTACCATTAGAAACTAGTACTGAGCACTACATATATACATGCCACTATGTGAGCATCATAAATTTCTTCATATGTAGATTTCACTTGAGGTGTCCCTAAGTCCCTTATCCTACTATAGCTCAAATCTGATTCGGAGTTGAAGATGGGCTACGATTTGTAAATTTGCACTTTTTGTGTACGTTAGGTTTTCTTTTTTATTTTGAGGAGACTGGATAACCCCAAGGGGTGTTAATCGGATCCAGGAATTCCAATCCAACCGAAAGCAAGGTTGAAGCACTTCGTTCAGAGGGTTGAAGGCTTAGCCATTCTTAAGCATTATATTCTTGTATAGGATAAGAATCCGAGGATACCAAAGGCTATGAGAGAGTAACAACTTCTACTTATAGAATTTGCGGCAGCTTCACGAACTCTTTCTTTTGTTGTTTCGTCGCTGTTATCGGATTCTTTCTACGATATCCGTACGCCATTCTTCATATGATTCACCCGTTTGCCGTATCTTATAACATTGGATCCGACCAAGGGTCGTAAGAACTGGTTTGATGACTATAATACCATAGCAATTGTTATCGGAGTCCTACCAAAAATCAAATAAAAACTTTGGTGACTCTCAACGGACACATCGTGATTCACATTGTATCGAGTATACCATCAACATAATCAAATCCTTAATTTAATTTAATTCAACTCAGTCCAACATATACAGCAATAGAGTGCGAAGATCGAACCTAGCAAGCAGCGAGCAGACTTTAACTAACTGCATGTCTTCCTATTTTGAAAGCAACAATATCCGTTTTTAACATTGTTTAGATTTGTAAACTAGGTACTAAAGACGATAATTATTTGAAAGTGATTCCATCAAATAAGATTGTCATAACTCACCGCGATCCATGATAATTTTGAAAGAACCAGGAGAACTACTTTAACAGTTAGTTGCCTCAGACTGGCCGGCCACCTTCTTCCCTATTTTATGCTCCAGAGTTCAGATTAAGTTCAACTGATCTTATATGATTAGCATTTTGTTGCTTAGAGATTTTTAAAATTATCATGGTAGACGACCATGGCTGGCACGAAGTATGGCTTTGCTTAGAAGTTTGAATCAATGGACCAATATGGGTTGCATGTTTGGGAAGATTGCTCGCCCACAGGATGATATTCATCTGATAAAAAGACGGAAGTAACAACGAACTGATATATAACAACGAACAACGAGCCAGGGCTTCAGATCTCAGAACCCGGCCCAAAACCGGAGGTAGGGTGATTCTCAGCCGGTTTTCGAGAAAACCCTATCATCACTTTAATTTTGGCGAAATTAAAAAATACATTTTTGGAATTTGATGCGTCAAATATATATCTAATAAGTAATAATATGAGTATTCCTCATCAAACATGTATTAGAGGGGATGGTTTTAGGCCTAAATCGGCCCCCTTTGAAAAACCAGTTGGCTGAAAACCGACGGTAACCAGCCGGCAGTGGCGGACCCAACAGAGGGCTAAGGGGGCTAAACATCTCCTACAGCCGGTTGAACCATGGGTACCCCTTAGCACCCTCATTTATCGGACGCCATAGCTTAAAGCTTAGCTGTTTTAGAGTAAAGAACAAGAAAATGATTTGAGCTAGAATTCCCTTATACGGGTTGTATCAAGCCAAGTGTTGGTAGTTACTGTCCTAGGTCAACTGGCCAAGCCTACCAAACACATCTATCTCACACTAATTCTGTTCTCTATTCCCACCAGGCATCGAGTCTCACTCCAATCTTTAACCAATTCCCCAATCCTTATCATGGCGAACCCTAGCGACTACACTGTAGCCGTCGTGCGAGCGTGGGCATAGACGTGCTGGACGGCTCACGCATGCATAAGGTGCGGCGGCAACCAGGCAGCACTGCGTGGCACAAGCATGTGTACAAACACAGTAGCCGGCAGGGCAGGTAGGCAGCGTTCGCAATCGGGCAGGCGGTAGCATAGGCAAGATGGAGCGTCCTATTAGCAGTGGCGGAACTACCAGAGGGCAAGCAGGGGGTGCCTGGGTCTCCGGGAGAAGACCACCGCCCCGGCTAGCCAGCGCTCCCGAGCCCCGACCAAGCCGCCATTAGCCAAATGCCCACAACCCCACATTCGATTCCACTCCACCTCCATGCTCTAGGCTCCAAAATCCCGAATTCGAATCGGCAATGGTGGGTCTTCGGCGCTGAGCGGGGTTGCGTGGTCGGCGACTTCGGGGTCTTCGCGGTGGTCGGCGACTCAGCGGTGTCTTCTTGGCCTTGGGTATGTGATCGGCGACTCGGCGAGTCTTCTGCGGTGGCAGCGACTCAGCGGGTTCTTGGGCTTGCAGCGATCGGCTACTCGGCGGGTCTCAAGGCGTGACTGCCATGAGGGCGAGGGCTGCAGCCTACGGTGGTCGGCGTGGGACGATGGGAGGAACTGGGCGGCTCGGCTGGGTGAGGTGAGGCCACTGATGTGTGATGTGTCTGTCTGAGGAGCCTTGAGGCCTTGAGCATTGTTTAAATTGTTTTGATTTTTGATTTCCTAGAGTACGGAACTACATATGTATAATATTACTCTATGAGTAAATTTTGTTTCTTGTAGGAATTCTTGGGCATTATTCAGTTTGCATTGGCTCCAACTTTGAATTCAGCATTCAGCTATCTTTTACATGTGCTTAGGCTCACCATCTCATTCATTAATTACTTTTTGTAGGTCTGGCCTATTGATGTGGATTTGAGGTTTCTTGAACCTTTTGGGCGAGAGCTACATTCCATGAGAAAGATGATGTTTCACCCTGACATTTTTTTTATCATCTATTCTTTATGCCGATGCGATGGAACGTAATTGAAAATAGGGGTTTATCTAGGTATATCACCTGGTTTTCCACTAAAAATTAGTCATTACTAAATAAATCATTATGAGGTTTTCCACGGGTTGCCGGAGAATGGAATTACTAAATCTAGCTAGCTCACCACTGTCGTCACTCCATTACACCTTGCTATATTACAATAGCAGACTCATAATCTAGCTACACAGGCTGTGGTGGTGGTGCAGCATGGGCGGGCGGGGTTGAGGCGCTGCACGGCAGGGCCGAGACTCGGCAGCGCCAGCGAGCCAAAGACAAGATGTCGATCCTCGCCTGGTCTCCCAAATTCCTAGTTCTGCCACTGCCTATTAGCACCCCTAAATTTTAGTCCTAGGTGCACGGCTGGTGCCGGTTTTGTAAACCCTGTTATAATTAGCTAGTCAGGATAGTAACACTTCTGTATGACAGATTGACAGATGGAATGTGAAAACATCACCGTAGCATAGTAAGCTGAATGGTTGGCATGCTGAAACAGCCTCCATGAGCTGGAAAAGGGAGGAGTGTCATTTATGTTAGGAGAATGCATGTAATGATGAGCTAAAAAAATTTAGTTAGTTACTATATAGTAATTAATGCAACATGATGTTGTCCTCTGCCTTTACTTTTAACTCCCAAGCATACATTGGTCCACTATGAAAGTAATAATTTTACGCATTGAAGGTCCAAATGCAAGCATACATTGCATATTTGCTCAAGGGAAAAACGGTGATTATAATCGTGCATTTCTAAAAAAATGGTAATGGATAAAATTCATATTTATCTGAGATGCTGAGGTATATATCCTTGTATGAAGAAACAACTGGCCACTGAATCATTTTGCAGCCAAAATTTGTGTTGAAATTACAGCATAAGTTAGCCAATTTACCTCCAAGAGTTCCCATTTTTGTGTACCTTACTGACAGTTAACAGTCATGAACTTGCAACAACCACTCTCTCCAACCACCAAGCCGATCAAAATGTCCTATACTGTGGGGCAAATTGCTCACATGCCATGTAATTAATAAATCCTATTGATTGAAACACACCATGTCAAGGCAAGCCAGCCTAAGCTTTATTATTGTTCCATAGACTTAGAAGTTTGAGCCATGATCCAAATCACCACAAGAACAGGTCAATAGAACAAGACACCTGTGCCTTCTGTTCTTGGCAAGTCGCCATTCTTGTGCCATCCATCTTTCTTGAAGGTCTAAAGCAAGCACCACCACCACCACAAACAACAACAATGAGTGACAGTTCAGGGTTCCCGGGCTTCCACAATCACAATTACGACCGCGACTACACGCGCCCGTTGTTCCGTGTGTCGTCGTTCCCCGACAGCGGCGACGAGCACGAGTGTCATGCATCACCACGAAGGCGCGGCATGAGCACCGCGCCGCTTGCCATCGATGAGCAGGCTTAGCATGAAGAAACAGCAAGAAGTTGTCAACGAGAAGTCGATGGAGGATGAAGGTATGGACGGCAACCTGTTTTGCTGATGTGTCCTGTAGTGTTTCTGTTGTTTGACAATTGTATGTTCAGATATGGAGCTGATAAAGAAGTACACCAAGCTGCTGCTTGGGGAGGACATGTCAGGGAGCGGCAAGGGTGTCTGCACTGCTGTGGCCATCTCCGATGCCATTACCAATCTATACGGTAGTCTGGAACTTACAAACGAATTCCTCAATAAACTGGTCTTGATGCAGACTACAATGTGCTAACTTCTCTGCTTGTTCTTGGCTGCAGCAACTGTGTTTGGGACCTGCCACAGATTGCAGCCACTGCCTCCTGAGAAGAGATCAATGTGGAATCGGGGGATGGATTGCCTCCTCTCCATTTGCGAATACATCGTTGAATTCTCGCCGACAGTCCAGGCCATGCCTGATGGAAGCTCCCATGATGTAATGCCATCCTATCCACATCACATATCTTACACCTTGACAAGTTTCATCCTCACGGCATGTCTGCTTATGTACATATTATTGATTCCTACAGGTGATGGCAACCTCACCAAGATCAGACATTCTGATGAACCTTCCTGCCTCTCCACCGCCGGGGCATCGCTGCAGTGCCGGGCTCCACCGTCGCTGGCTCGCGTGAGCCGGCTCCTGTTCCAACCACGCCGATATCATCGACTAGGCTGTCGCGGCGCCGTCGGGCCCCCGCTGGGCCGTGCCGCCTGCATGCTGGCACCCGCGTCCTTGGCCTCAGAGCCTGCCATTGGCCGTCGCTGGGCGGCCATCGTGCCTCAGTGCCGTTGCACCACCGCGTCATTCTCGATTGCCACCGAGAGGGAGGTGAGACAAGGTGGCGGCATCGAGAATGAGAGGATAGCGCGTGAGAGAGGTGAGTGCACGCAAGCTGGACGAGGCTATATCGCGTGGTTCCACTGATTTTGGCGAACGAGTTGGTTTAGCATCGTTGTCGAATATTCCCTAAACTTGAATCAACTCGTCCCAGATGGTTTCGTTCTATTCTTCCAACCAAATGCATGGACCAGGACATATCCTGAACCATCCCATCCAAGTGCCACCTCATACACCCATCCAAACACACCCTAAATAAGGATTATGGGACTAAAGTAGACATTCATGCCTCATGAGTCTTAATGGGTCTTAACCACTAATGGACATCATTTAGTCGAGCCTAACAGGTCGATATTATATATATGTGTGTGTGAGCGAGAGAATATGAACTGAGTGGCATCTTATGGACGCCAATATCTAAAGTGGGATATCATAAACCATTTCTTAGCACGGCCGCATCTTTCTATATAAAAGGTGGCTGGAATGCTCGATTCTAAGGCTTTCCAGGTCGTTTTTTGTATATATGTCATCCGATTGTGCTTCCTTCGGTTGTTCGTCGTGCGATTGTTATGCGCATTGTGCTCCCATGCTTGGTTCAGCGTTTTTGCACAGTTGGATCCCGCGCTCATGTCGACAGTCGTTCGATCGCACCAGGCGTTGCGTTCGCGAGCTCATTCACGAGTCCCCATGTTTTCTGGGCACCTCGATTCCTATGCGGCCTTCTTTATTTCACACTGTGTCGCGTGAAGACCCATGCATTCTTCCTCCTTTGGTTTCTGTTAAGTTTGGTCGCCTCTATTTCCCATCTTTCTCTTTTCCTTTCGTCTCCTCGCTTCTATCGCATGTGCCTCTTCCCCTTCATTCCCATCGCTTGCGTTTCTCCCCTTCACTCTCGTCGCCTGCATTTGCGTTTCGTCTCGGTCGCCGTTCGTTACCTCCCCTCTTCTTTTGTTCTCACGGGTTTCTCCGTTCTTTGGGGTCCTTTCTCTTTGTTGTTTCTCTGTTGCGGCCGAGGATCTCATAGACATGGGCTCATTTGGGTTTTTTTTTGGATTTTCTTCTGTTCTTGCCGGTCTCTCCCTGTTTTTACTCCTCGGTCATTCTTCTTTTTTGGGATGGCTCTTTGTTGTTTGGGGTTGAGTTTCTTAGTTGTTTCTCTGCTTTCCGATGGTTCTTGGTTGGTCTCTGGTTTTCGCGTTTACTCTTCTTGCTGTGGGGAGGGGTTCTCTTACCATGGATTTGGCCATGCGTTTTCTTCGTCTCGATTGTCATCGATGGCCGCTCCAGCAGTTTTCTTACCCTTGATTTAGCCTATTCTTTGGGATGCTTCTCTCTCGGTTTTGTGTTTTTGTTCCTACTGATGTGTCTATATGTACTTACACAACTTTCTTTTCATCCTTCTTTTTGTCGCTCCTGCAGTTTCGTTACAAGAACTGCTCCCCTCTCCCTCTTCGCCTCTCTCGGAGCCTCGATACAGTAGAGCCCCATCCATTCCTTTTCCATCTTTCCTTTTGGTTCTCACTGATTTGCGTGGTTTGTTTTCCGTCAACCTCCTCCCTTCGTGCGGCTTTCTTTCCTTTGGTTTCCCCTGCTGCTGTGGGTTCTCATCCATTAGTTTGTGCTTCATTCCCTCGATTTTTCCTTGTGCTGAAGGGTGTTTGTCTTCATGGATCTATTGCCTTTTAGTTCTCACAGGGTCTTCCTTCTTATGTGCTATCTCTGTTTGATTTTTCCTTGTGCCAAAGGAGGTCTATCTTTATGGATCTGCTGTCTTTTGGTTTCCACAGGGTCTTGCTCTTTGATTTTAGCTGGTTTTCGTGTGGTTTTCTTTTCTTTGGTTTTGCCTGCTGTTGTGGCTTCTCCTCCATTGGTTCGTGCTTTCTTCCCTTGATTTTTCCTTGTGCCAATTTTTCCATGTCGGATTTTTCTTCATGGATCTATTGCCTTTTGGTTGCTCGAACAGTTTGAGGTAATCTGTCTTTTTTTGCCCCTCTTGTTTGGGGATTTATGGTTGGGTTTGTGGTAGATTCAGCCTGATCCGGCAGATTGCCGATCGTATGCTGAGTTTGATAATCCCCACTTGGCCTTCGACCGGTGGTAGCTTCATGGATATTGTCATCAGATGTCGGTTGGCCCCTGAAATCGCCAGAAGCCGTAGGTGAATACCTATCATCCATGACCATATCGAGAGTACATTGACCCTCGAGTTGTGGTGCTGGATTTTTGTCACTCTTTTGGCCTGTTGGAAGGATTGGGCTTGCAGAAGCCCTTGGACGTTTTGAACTGGTCGAAACGTACGGTTGGTTCCCCTAGGGACACCACTGGTTGCACGCCTCCCTCCATTCGGTCAATCTCTCTAGCTTCAGCGAGCGGAGAGCAGGGTGCAGAAGAGGATGACGACGACATTGCGTCGTGTTCCATGGCACAAATGCATGCGTCCATGTCCATGTCGGAGTAGTCCGCCAAGTCGAACCAGTTTTCCTCATCCCAAGTCCCTGTTGAAGAATCTAGACCCGCCATTATGAGTTAGTGGCATATTTTGGTAATTAATAACAATCATCTTTTGGAACTAACATTTTTCTTGAGTTGGATGAATAGGTTATGTTACATGATGATGAAGACTTTGGATGACATCATGAGTTGATCGTCGTCAAGTCAAGACTCGGGATGAAGGAAATCATCATGTGTTGATGATATTCAAGTCAAGATCCCGAAGTAAAGAAGATCATTATGTGTTGATGATATTGAAGTCAAGAGCTTGGAGTAAAGGATGCATCATTTGTTGATGCATATCAAGAGCTCTAAGAAGATATGGTCATGAGTTGATCATCAAATCAAGTCATCATGTGTTCATGAGCATTCAAGTCAATGACCTGGGCTTGAAGTGAAGATGTGCGTCATCAAGCTTCAAGAGTAGTAGTGCAAGGCAAAGATATGACTAGCTAGGGCTAAGGATGTGTTCCTAATCTTTTACCGGTCTTGGTGTTTGGTTAAAAGACCGGGTTGCTAGTATAGGTTGCCGTATTATTAAGAGGGGTCTTTGACTAGTAGCTTGAGTGTGTCATATGTTGATAGCTCGTTGTGATTGCTCTAACTCTCTTTAGCATGTTGCCAATATTTGCGAATGTGTTTTGCAAATAGTCGAGGCTCATGCATAATCCTTGTAGCATGTGACTTTAGTTTGCAAATGTGTTTTGCAAATGGTTTAAGTCTATGTGCCTTATTCCTTGTGGTGTGATTCTAAAAGTTTGCAAATGTGTTTTGCAACTTGTTGAGAATCTCATCTTTAACCTTTGATTGCATCTTGCATCAATTGGTAAATGTGTTTTGCAAATCGAGTCGAAGCAACTTGCAAATCAGCTTTTGGTTCCTGGACCGGTCTGACCGTAGTAGGAACCCCGGTCTGACCGTAGTTGTTGGTCCGTCGACCGGACCTCGGTCGAACCCGGCGGCTTTTTCCAGAGTGTGTTTTAATGGCGGTCGACCGCCATGTGTTGGCTTGGTCGGTAGGGTTGGCGCGGTCTGACCGCACCTTGGTTGGCAGTTAGTCCGGACTTGGTCCAACGGCTACTTTTATAGCCGTTGGAGCTTGGCCGATCTGACCGGCCCTGTGCCGGCGGTCTGACCGGGCCTAATGATTTCGACATGATCTTTTCCATAGCGGCTAGTTTTTGTGTGTGGGCTATAAATACCCACCTTAGCCAGTTGTGGGAGAGTTACTAGTGCCATTACCCATTCCCTTGAGCTAAGAGCAAGCCCTCTCATCTCTTTTGTGCATGTGTTGCACTTAGTGAGCTTAGAGAGCAAACCCTAAGTGCATGTGTTGCAATTAGGTAGTGGATTGTGTATCTATTGAGCTTAGACACTTGATTCGTTCAAGTGAGCGTCTCCGACTTGTTACTCTTGGTGTTTGCCGACACCTAGACGGCTTGGAGGAGTTGCGTCGGTGATCTTCTACAAGAAGGTTGTGAGAAGACCCGAGCGGTTTGTGGGTGGTTTGGTGCTCGCCATCTCCGGAGTGGAGGAAGAGTAACCCCGAGTGGATTGAGGTGTTGGTTCAAGTTGTGAGCCGGTCCAAGTGTTGGACTTACCTCAACGTGGATTAGGGGAGACCGGCAAGTGTCCGATCACCACGGTAAAAGATCGTCGTGTCATTGTGGTTTGCATTCTTGTGCTTTACTATTGCAATTTACATTTCCTATATTAAATTGCTCACTTGTATGTGTATGATTGCTTTCATTGTTCATAGTCTTCTTGTTGGTGCACTTAGTCAAGACTAGATGATTTAGGTTTTAATTGTGAAAAACCGATTTGTTTTTCAATTCCGCATTAGAAATCGGTTTTAGCCAAAGAAGTTATTTAAAGCCACCTATTCACCCCCCTCTAGTCGGCCTCCTTAATCTTACAAGTGGTATCAGAGCTTGGTCTCTTATTTATTAGACATAACCATCTAGAGAGTAAAGGATGGCTAGTGAGGGTTTCTCCATTGGTAGAGTACCACACTCTGATGGGTCAAATTATACTTATTGGAAAATTAGAATGACCATCTATCTTAAGGCTATGAGCCCTAACCTATGGATAATTGTTGATGCGGGTTTTGCTACTCTAATTGATCCACAAAACCCCACTCAAAGGGAAGAGCAAAACTTGCGACACGATGCTCAAGCTTTAAATGCTCTATATAGCGCTTTGAGTGTAGAGGAGTCCAATAGAGTGAGCAATCTTGAAAATGCTCATGATGTTTGGACAACTCTCATGAAAATTCATGAGGGAACCTCTACGGTCAAAGAAGCTAAATTGCATAGGTTAAAACTTAAATATAAGTCATTTACCATGTTGCCTCATGAGAGCATCAATGAGATGTATTCTAGAATGATCAACATAGTAAATGAGCTCAAAGGCCTATCTTACGATTTAACCGATCTTGATATTGTGCACAAGATGCTTAGGGCTCTACCGGAGAAATATGAGACCTTGGTGATACTATTCCTCAATTCATCCGAATTGCCAAAGATGACTCCTACCGCTCTTTTGGGCAATCTCATCACGAATGAGATATACAAGAAGGACAAGGATGAGCTCAATGAGATGACCTCAACTTCAAGCAAAAGAATTCATGCTTTCAAAGCCAAATATGATTCAAGTGAAGATGATGATCAAAATGAGGAAGATGATGACACCGATGAAGATATGATCACTCTCATGAATAAAATGGAAGAACTCATGAAGAGACGTGACTCACACAAGAATTCAAGCTCATCTTCAATTGCAAAGCACCACAAGACTCCAAGGTGCTACAATTGTCAACAAAGGTGGCACTTTGCTTCAAAGTGTCCTTATGGTAGGGAAGATGAAGAAGAGCCCAAATCATCCTCAAGAAAGAAGAAGGATGACAAAGGAAGATATTTTGTTGGGCTAGCTATAAAGGATGATCTATCAATTCCCTCAAATACAAATGAGGCTCCATCACTATTTGACATGCATACATGC
This sequence comes from Phyllostachys edulis, assembly GCA_036346405.1. Classification (NCBI taxonomy): domain Eukaryota; kingdom Viridiplantae; phylum Streptophyta; class Magnoliopsida; order Poales; family Poaceae; genus Phyllostachys; species Phyllostachys edulis. The sequence goes on along the minus strand of JAYEVD010000700.1, from coordinate 144,793 downwards.
TTCATGGCAAAAGGTAATAATGAGGTAAGTGATAAAAATGAGCCTTCATATGATGAGTTGATGGACATGCTTGAGGAGCTTAATAAGTATCTAGGGAAGGAGAAATCAAAATTCAAAGTTTTGAAGAAAGAGTATGTCTCACTTCAAAATAATTATGAGGAGCTAAAGGATGCTCATGGAAATCTCCTTCTCAATGATCTCATCAAGTCCAAAGTGGATATAGGCATTGCATGTAATTTAATAGATGATATGCCATGTGTATCTCCTAATGCTTGCATTTTATCTAAAGTTAGCATATCCACTTCTTGTGATGATTTGCTTGATATGTCTTGTTGCTCAAAATTAGATGTTTCTATTTCCTCTATGTCTTGTGAGACTAATCTTGTAGAGAAAAATAATGAGCTCAAGGCCCAAGTCACAAAATTGGAAAATGACTTGGAGAAGTGCTACAAAGGGAAGATCTCTCTTGATGATATCTTGAGCAAGCAACGAAGCTTGAATGACAAGAGAGTGATTGGCTTCATCTCCAAGAAGAAGGAGAATAGCAAGACAAGGCACAACACAAGACACACGAAGAAGTATGTGAAGTGCCTTGGTTGCAACAAGAAGGGTCACAAAGCCTCGGTGTGCCCGAATCAAATGGATGTCAAGTCAAGACATTAAAAATAAGGCAAACCGGCAATGAGCAAGATAAGAAGAAAAGAAGGGGAAGCAAAAGCCCAACTTGCTACAATTGTCGGGAAAAAGGATATTTTAGTAAGGATTATCCCAAAGGTATCTCTCCTAAGCCTATTATATATAATGGTCATTATTTGCTTAGGAAGAATAAGAATGGCAATGTGTTTGCTAGAATTGTTAGTTCTCCAAAGCTTATTGTTAAGGCTATTTGGGTGCCCAAATCTATTGTGACTAACATTCAAGGACTCAACCGAGTTTGGGTACCAAAAAATGCTTAAATATTAAACAGGTACTTGGAGAGGCATTGGAGGTTTGGCTCACAAATGAAGAGGTGGAATCCACCATATGCAAAAATGGATCCAAGATTGAGGATGATCAATTCATATCATAAGCCAATGCCATCTCGGTAACAAGTATTTACATTGAATCATCTAACCCTTTATGGCTTGTGTAGGTTGCATTTCATGAAAATCTTATTAAAAGGGTGTTCTTGCTCTTATGCTAAAACTTGATTATTAAAATCTTGAGCAAGATAGTGTGGCACATTAAGGGGGAGTGCTAAATCATAACCATGTATATCACATCCCTAAGTGTGCCCAAATAAAATAAGTGCTATTAATGTTTTTTTAAATTGAGCATTTTAGCTAAAAGTCAAAAATTTCATAACTATTAGTAATCCTTTGAAAAAAACTAGTTGCAAAATGTATACAAATGCTTTTCAAAGGTTTCCCAAAGGTTTTAGCTAAAGAAAAACCTATTTCAAGTAAAAATGAGTTTCTAGCCAAAATTCTAGATCATAGTATCTTGTTTTTGACCAAAACTAGATTTTTGTGTAGAATCTTTTCTAAAAGGAATTTGAAAATGGTCTCAAAAAGAAAATCCTAGAGTTGGCTATCTTAAACAATTTTGGTATTCAAAAGTTTCTCAAAAAGCCAACTTAGAAAAAGTTATTTGATTTTGAAACTCGTCCAAAATCCTTGTTTGACCTAAATGGTCACTTTCAAGCACTTAAGTGAGCTTTGCTATTTGAGCCAAGATTATTCACATGAATAGGTCCATAATGGTATTAATTACTCATACATGCAATTGGATGGTTAAAATATCTTTATTTGCTCAATCTGGCTCTTTTGCATAAATTTCATGAAAATCAAGTTTCGTTTGCAAAAACTAAAGCTTAATTCCTAAAAACTATTTGAGAATTGGATTCTTAATGGATATATAAGTTGGAAATGCTCTAAATATATTTATTTGGTTGATCATGTGAAAATTTGGAGCAAAATACAACAATTCTCTCTTTTCTCCAAAATTCAGAGCTGGATCTGCTGTAAGTTTCAGTCTCGTCAGGTCTGACAACCGTTATCCATCCGGTCTGACCGCAAGCCGCCGGTCTAACCGCACGTTTGCCGTCGGTCTAACCGGACCTGGAGAGATTTGGTTGTTTTGTCCAAATTTATTAATCTTCAATTTTCTCAGCCATTCTCTTTGCTCCCTAAAGTCAAGTTGATCCTTTCTATCCTTGCTAGCTATCCTCAAGAACTTTCTTGACTCCATATGCCATTTTGATCGCATTATGATATTTTTATCATAAAAATGGTATTCTTTTTAAGTGGCAGCTCCTTTTGATCATCTTGACCTCGGTAATTGTTCAAATCAGTATGCAAAGTTGAATAGTAGTTCAAAGTACTAGTCACAAGTGCTGGTCCTAGTCTAAACCAAGTCTAGCTAGAGCAACTCATAAGACGACTAGTAGTAACAACGGAAGGCTATCACAAGAAATATCAAGGCAAGCGAGCAATGGATGAATATGCCACACTAAATAAGGAAAAAAATAATAATAAATAAGAAAAGAGGCAGCGCTGATTTTTTTCCTCTTTCTTTCTTCTTCTTCTTTTTTTGTCCCTTTTTTCCCCTTCTTTGTCTTTTTTTTTTCTTTCTTTTTTTTCTTCTCTCTATAGTTTTTTTTATAACTTAGAGGCTACTGGAAACTGAAACAAATTAGAAACTCTCTCGTGAGACCTTGCTTTGGCCGGCGATGACGCTGACCGGCAGAATGTGGTTCGGCCGTCTGGCGCAAGAAGGCGGCAATGGCGCTAAGCCGGCGACGGCGGCGTCTGCGGCGGTGGTGGCGGAGATGACCGGCAGCGCGGGCGGCACGCTCCATGATTCGGCGGCAATGGCGGCGACCGTTCGATTCAAGATGGCGGCGGCGTGCGGCGGCGGCGATCCAAGCCTCGATGATGGCGAGGCGGCTTTGTTCGACAATGGTGGTGCAAGCCGATGGCGGTGGCGGCGGCGGCGACTCCCCGAGCGGCAGCGTCGCCCCGAAGCGGCGGCGGCCCATGAAGAACCTGAGCAACGGCTCGGATGGCAGCGGTGGGGCAAACTTCGGCGCTTGGGGGAGGCGGCCTCGGTCCAAATGCAGCGTCGTCGGCAGTGGCGGCGGCGCGAGAAGAATCGATCTACTATATTTTTTTTGTCTGCTGCCCTCGGTTTGGCTTGTGATGAAACGCCGAAGAACCGAGTTGTGCGCTGCGCTTGACCGAGCCGGGACGACAGGATGCGCCGCCGGGAGACACATGACGAGAGCTCTGATTGGATCCACCGAAACGCATGCGCGTGACGGTGGTGGCAGATCAAACTGCTATTTTTTTTGTATGAATTCAAGCCATAATATCTTGACAGCACTAATATCTCGACAGCGTGCCTTTTTCCTGAAGAACAGAACTAACGATTTGCAAGAGACCCTAAACTAGACCAATCTAGACAGGAAACCAGCACAATGACTCGACGATGCAACAAAAATTCAACAACGCAAACTAAAAAGAAAAAATTGCAAAGGCACAGATTGGTTTGGACGATGAACTGAACCTATAGTTTTTGATTTTTTTGGCTATTTGGACTGTAGGAAAAAAAATTCTCACCGATGAACTGTAGCTCTGATACCACCTGATGAACCCGAAGGTCCTATTGTTGGCCCGATCTTTCGATGAGATGATAAGTGCGGTAGTCGTCGTTCAACTCTCACGTTCCTGGCTATGAACACACAAGGCTCAAAACCACGCAATCACTGAACTGATTGACAAGTCGTTATCAACCGTGCACGAATACGTGGATGACCTGACCACGAAGGTCGATTCCTGCATACACCGAAGAAGTACGCAAGAACAAGATAAAGCAATCTAAAATTGCAAATATGGATTGAAATATTAAATTGAGTTGGGATTCTGAATAAGGATCTTAATTGGGTGGTCTAGTTGACACACGCAAAAGATACAAGTTGCAACGAAGTCAAACTAAACATAAACAAAATTCAAGAAAACTAGAGGGGGTGCGGCCTCCTTAAATAGGGGATGAGGAGCCACGCATCTAATAGAACTAAAGGGGTGGGACTAATTTGCATCTTACTATTTACATGAACAGTAAACACCCCCAGGTGGGCCGTCGGCATATGGGCCAAGTTGAGTACGATTACAAAGCCCAAGTTTGGCCCAAACAGGTGATATGGCATCTTCTTTTGATGATTGCGTTCAGTACATATGGGATTTGGAGGTGAGGCCAGATCCGTTGGAAAGAGGACGAAATAATCTTTCCATCAAGTACTCATGGACCTCCAACGGACTACGTAAGTGAATGTTATGCATGTTTGAAATCGGTGCTATCAGCTGATTCCAAACTGAACTGACCAAAACGTATCCAGCTTGAGCTCTTGCTTGGCACATGCAGTAGCACCAAGGCATGTAGATGTAGCACCATGGCATGTAAATGTAGCTTGATCCAATTGGGTAATATGGCATTGCGTTAGCCGAAAGTCCTATTGGAGAAGATGTTGTTAAAGTAGAGGATGCAGTGCAGCAGGTCGAAGTAGTGGTTGTATCCTTAGGTTTGATGTCCTCATCATCCTCCCTTTCTTGAATTTGAGTGGTCCTCGACTCAATCATTGTCTCTAAATCATCACTTTCCTGCAAAAGGTTAGTAGCAACAGGAGACAAAGAAACATGCATATCTTCTAAAGGACACAAAGATTCTTTGCAAACCATAGTAGAGCATTCAGATTGATGTTGTTCCAAGTCAATGCAAGTAGATTTTGTAGCTAACATAACAGGTGCTTTCAATTTAATTTTACTTGGAGCTATAATCTTATGATCATCTTTTGTGTTCTCCTTACTTGTTCTCTCAGTTCTTTCTAATTCATCCTTTAATATGGCAGCAGGAGACATTGGAAGTAAAGTGATTTTCTTCTCTTTATATATGAAAGTATAATGATTAGATCTACCATGATGTTCAGTATATCTATCATATTGCCAAGGTCTACCTAATAATAATGAGCATGCTTGCATAGGTATGACATCGCAATCAACATAATCATGATATGATCCAATAGAAAAATGTACGCGCACAAGTTTAGTCATCTTCAACTTACCACAAGAATTCAGCCATTGAATGTAGTAAGGATGTGGGGATTCTCTCGGGAAATACTAGGAAAGGTCTCCTAGGACCTCTTAGGGAGGTCCGACAGGACCGCCCGGAGGTCTAGGAGGTCCTCCAAGTAAGTCTTGAGAGGAGGTCCGCCAGGACCTCCTATGGGATCTCAAAGACTTCCTGGAGGTCTAGCCTTTGTGCACTGAGCTAGTCCCAGGAACAAGAACTAGCTCGCACAGAACTCCCAAGGTGTAATCACAACCACACGGTACAGGACAGAAGATGAAGCAGGAAAATTAACATATATAAAACAAAGACCTTATGGTCAAGGTTGCTTACAGAGGTTTGCCAACTAGGGCTTATAAAAACCGACAAAAGGAAACCTTTACAGCAGAAACACATCACGCAAGGAGCCATCCGGCAAGCCCACAGGCTATTGAGTGGAGGACGTCCTAGCACACTGGGTCATCAAAGAACTCTTCGAAGAGGTTTGTGCTCCCCTGGAACTGATCATCTTCAGCCACTGCTCAAACAGAGGGCTTAAAGCCATGAGTACGTTTGAATGTACTCAGCAAATCGCAGGGAACAATTATACACATAATATTCATGCATTGTCTTGGCCAAGGAGAGCGGTAAGGTTAGTTTGTAGAAAGCAAGATTTAACAGTAAATAGCATAAGTAGATTAAAAAGCTCAAGTTAAAAGCATAATACATAAATATGTTTGTTTGAAAACCGGGAGTGAGCACCAACTCACTCCCAAGACCACTCGTGGGAGGTCTGGCCGCACCCACGCCCAAGACCTCGACCACGACTACTCTGGAGCACCAACTCCAGAGCTCCCAATGACCTCCCTAGGGCTCCAAGACCTCCTCTGAGCACCTACTCAGGAGCATCTTGGACCACCTAGGGTTCAAAAGACCACCACAACCAACCATAGACATCCCGAGCACTCGGAGCCACCCAGAACACCCGTAGATATCCACGGCCAACCGTAGACCACAAATTTTATAAAAGTCTACCCCTTGTGCAATTTCTCCAGGCAATGTCCACGATCAAGGACTTGGCTATTCGAATAGATTTTTCCACTCTGCAGAGGTGTACAACTTTACCTACAATCCACGGCCTCTCTAGCCGGTCGGGTTCCCGTTGGAACCCTTGCTCACTTCCGAAGGTGAGCAGTCTAGAGAGTGCGACAAGGCCTTACGAAGCTCTGTCATGACCTGGTCCTGCCCGCTAAGGTTTCGCCGTCCTGTAAAGGAACCTGGCCCCCTCTTGTGCCGTTGTGAATCAGCACACACCACCACAACAGAACCAAGTCACAACATCGCTAATTATTCGGCCCAGACCACCCCCATAAAATGGTCTTGTGGTTGCACGATAATACCCGGATCAACAGAACACAAAGTTAAGTTCTTAATCCACTCAGGCAAGACAACCTCATCCCATAGTGCACATGGCACCCCCTTTACTGCACGATCACTTGCTCGAGTGTGAAAACATTTGGGTTCAACCCGGCCAAAAGACCACCCTGGTCTTGGCACAACAAATTTTAACAAGAGTTGCATCACACCACAATCAACACAACTATGGCATCCCACCATAGTAGCTCAACAGTGGCACCAACCACAGATCCGTCGATCAAAAGTAAAGATTATTAAAGATGAAGCATGATACTCAAGACCCACGGTCCTAAGGCACGGCTAAGCATAAACATACGGCCCCATGTTGGCAATATCAAGTAATACCAACTAAAAATTAACCATTCTAAGTTGTCCAAGGGAATCATGTCAACATGATGAGTACAATCATCCAAAGAGGCATAATGTCAAGTGGGATATAACTACTGCCCAAATCATTTCTTATAAAAGTAGCCATGCATGACAATATAAAACAACATATTTTAGAAATGTTGGGTTCAACATGATCAAAGATCTGCGACTTGCCTTCGTTGAGCAGGGGTGAGCCTTCGGTAGAAACGGCTGGGTCCAAGTCCTCCTCCTCGAACTTGGGATCTACACGTATGCAAAGAACCAAATAAACAAGACAACCCTTCAACAAAAGAACTTAAAAGACTCAAAAGAACTTAAGCAAAACTCGATCGAAAACTAGAAAAGCAAGAGGTCTCAGCGAGAGGGGAGGTCCAACCCAAAAGAGGGTGGTCTTTGCAAAAAGACCAAGACATGGCTGAGAGGTGATCATGGCCGAGAGGGTGGTCTTTGCAAAAAAGACCAGCAAGGACCACTAGGGTGGTCTTTGCAAAAGAGCCGACAAAAACCATGAAGGTGGTCTTTGCAAAAGGAGATCCTGAGGAAAGATACGACTATCCCACGTGGTTGTAAAAAGAACGCGACCACGTAAGTAGTTGTGAGAAGAATACGATCACACAAAGTGGTCGTATGAACAAGAAAAGAATAGGCACAAGGAAACTTACCAATACTAAGAAAGAGATGGAAAAAGGAGGAGATCAGAGGGACAACTGCGGTGGAGGAGGACGGCACAGGCACTCTGGAGGAACTCTTGGGGCAGCAGAATGGCAGCACCAGCCCCGATGATCTTCTTGGTGATGAAGAGGTGGTGGCGCAGCTTTCTCGGGCACTTCTTGGAAAGGCTTCAAGCACAAGCTCAAAGGTAAACGAACTAGAGGAAAAGAGAGTGGTATTGGGAAACTGAGGGAGAAACAAGAGGTCAAAAGGGACTCCTGGAGCTTTATTTATAGGGGAAGGAAAGAGAAAATGGGCTACAAAATATAGCGTCAAAAGCAATGGTGATGAACCGCTGAAAAGGTGGGGAATGGTCAGAGGGCAGGTAGGAAAAAGAGTCTAGAGGAGAAAATGATTACGGTGGAAGCATCATTTAATGCGACCCGTCCACATTCAATGTGACATAGCAAAGATTTAATGCGGTGCGGCAAGATTTAATCTTGATCACACTTAACAGGGAAAAAAGGTCAACAGGGGACTAACGGGTAGGAACAGTCAAACCAAGGGGAGGTCCCGAGGAGGAGGGTCAAACGCGCAAAGGTGGTCTTTGCAAAAAGACCAGGAGGTCCTGTCCACGGGGTGGTCTTTGCAAAATTACACAGGGTGGTCCTGATCAAAGGAGGTCACAGCCAAACGACAAAAGGAGGAGGTCACGGCCTCAGGGGGAGGTCGTGGCCTAAGGGGTGGTCTTTGCAAAAGGCCCGGAGGGGAGGTCTTTGCAAAAAGACCAAAAGGAGTGAGGAGGTTCCACCGCGGGGAGGTCTGGACCCTTAGATCCAAACGCGGGAAGGTTTGGGCGGTCAAGATAGACCCGAAGGTGATCCTGATGGCCAAGATGCATCAAAGGGAGGTCCTGACGGTTTAAGATCTCCAAAGGGGAGGTCTCAACGATCAAGATCTAGACAAGGGAAGGTCCTGACGGTTAAGATCTCCAAAGGGGAGGTCTCAACGGTCAAGATCTAGACAAGGGGAGGTCCTGACAGTTAAGATCTTCAAAAAAGAGGTCTCGACGGTCAAGATCTAGATAAGGGGAGGTCCTGACGGTTAAGATCTCCAAAGGGGAGGTCTCGACGGTCAAGATCTAGACAAGGGGAGGCCTTGACGGTTAAGATCTCCAAAGGGGAGGTCTCGATGGTAAAGATCTAGACAAGGGGAGGTCCTAACGGTTAAGATCTTCAAAGGGGAGGTCTCGACGGTCAAGATCTAGACAAGGGGAGGTCCTGACGGTTAAGATCTCCAAAGGGGATGTCTCGACAGTCAAGATCTAGACAGGGGGAGGTCCTGACGGTTAAGATCTCCAAAGGGGAGGTCTCGACGGTCAAGATCTAGACAGGGGGAGGTCCTAACGGTTAAGATCTCCAAAGGGGAGGTCTCGACGGTCAAGATCTAGACAGGGGGAGGTTCTGACGGTTAAGATCTCCAAAGGGGAGGTCTCGACGGTCAAGATCTAGACAGGGGGAGGTCCTGACGGTTAAGATCTCCAAAGGGGAGGTCTCGACGGTCAAGATCTAGACAGGGGGAGGTCCTGACGGTTAAGATCTCCAAAGGGGAGGTCTCGACAGCCAAGATCTAGACAGGGGGAGGTAGCGATAGCGAGGAAAATGCGGGGAAGGCTGGGGCCGTCAGATCTCGATCGGACGAAGCAAAGTGATTGGGCCATCCAACACAGATTGAATGATACAAAAGCGATTGAGGTCTGGATCAAACAGAAGGCTCAGACAGACGCGAGGGAGGTCTAATTGAACACAAGAGGGGTCCAAAATGAACACGAGGAGGTTCAAGGAGAGAGGTCCAGAGGATTATCTCAAGGGAGGTCCTGAGAGAAGAAGAAAAAGAGGAGGTCAAATGAGAGGGTGATCCAAAGGGAGGAAAACCAACCGAACTCGATTCTCAGAAATCAAAAAGGTTTGAAACACAAACCCGAGCTGGTCTAAACCCAAAAGAGGAGGTCTTAGACCTACAAAGAGGTCTGGACAGGGAGAGGGAGGTCCAGACACAGAAGAGGTCCTGGAAAAGAGAAGCTAGGCCTAAAGGCACACAGGGAAACAAAGAAAGAAAAACAAAAACCAAGGAACACCAAAGAACTTCAACCAACAGAGAGCGGCAACCAACTGGACTTAGTTGAAGTTTGGTTAAGTCAAGTTAAACCTCCACTATTTTCAAAGTTTCCAAGTTAAGCTTGAACAAGCAAATAAACCGAATGGTTCCTTTTTAGATTTGAAATCTGGCAAAGACTCTATGACAAACGGGACATTACAAAGGATGAGGGTGTTGTGTTGTGGTCAAGCCAAGCTTCTCGACCATGTCTATGCTAGCAAGGTTGTTGCAACTTCCGCCATCAATGATGACTCTACATGAACGTTCCTTGATGACGAACTTGGATTGAAACAAAGTGTGGTATTGATTTTGTTCAGCAAGTTCCATTTGAGCACTTAGCACACGCTGAACAACTAGGCTTTGGTACTTATCAGATGTCTCATGACCTAATTGTTCTTCCTCAGTTTCATCACTTGCATTGTTAGTTGCAACTAACACATGTTCTTTCTCAATATCGCTAGCTGAAGTGTACTCACCATTGTCCTTGATAAGCAAAGCTCGCTGACTTGGGCAATCACGCATGAAGTGTCCAAATCCTTTGCAACGGTGACATTGTACATCTCTGGATCGCCCTGTAGCAGCAACAGAAGAAGCACTTTTTGTGGGGACTTATACCTTTACTGATTTGCTTGCATCATGGACATGTATAGGAGTTGAAGGAGGTGCACGGGGTGCACGGCTTGAGGAGGGTGCATCACGACCAGAAGTGGAGGAAGGTGCCATGTGTTGTTGCTGGCCGACCTGCAAAAGATCCTCCAATATTGCCCCTAGAGCGAGATTGTCGACCCTGCACCTCTCTTTCAGCTTTGCAAGCAAGATGGAATAAACGGGTGATAGAATTATATTCTTTATAATCTAAAATGTCCTGAATGTCACGGTTTAAACCTCCCAAAAATCTAGCCATCTTAGCATCTTCAGTTTCTTCTAAACCACAATGCAACAAACCAGTTTGCAATTCTTGATAATAATCCTCTACAGAACTACTATCTTGTCTTAAGCGTTGCAATTTATTAAGCAAATCACGAGAATAATATGACGGCATAAATCTAGCTCGCATAGCTCTCTTCATAGCATCCCAAGTTCTAGGTATGTTTCGTTCATTACGGCACAATTCATCCCACCAAATAGAAGCAAAATCTGTGAACTCACTAGTAGCAGCCCTAACGCTTTTATTGTCAGGAAATTCATGGCATGCAATTTTTTGGTCTACAACTAACTCCCATGTGATATAAGCATTAGGATCATATTTACCAGCAAAAGGAGGCATGGTGAATTTAATTTTACCAAGTGAATCATTATGGTCACGTACCTCATGTGGTGGGTCTCGTCTCATACCTTGTTGGTTGAAGCGTCGTTACCGATGATTACGATCATTGTTGGGAATGACACCACCATCGGACTCTGTATCAGCAACATATGGGTTCGCTTCATCTTCTACCTCATCGGCCCATGAGCGAGCAACGGATGGATTACGACGCGGTTGTGCAACGCCGACAGCAGCGGGGGCGACAACAGGAGGTGGAGCTCTCTCTAGCTACTCCACACGTGTAGCAATAGCAGCAAGATCGTTATTAGTGCGATCTAGAACTCCCTCAATATGCTCCGAATGTTGATTCAACAAGCGTGAAAAGCACTGCATGATGTCTTTCGTGCGAGGCGTGAGAGGTGCATCTTCGTCAATGTTGGGCCTGCTATTCTCCCCTTGTGACCATGAACCTATCGTTGTTAGTATCAAAGCAAAGAACAAATCACAGTGTACATGTCCCTGTGACTACTAGGTTCTGGAGTTTCACAAGTCACTCACTGTAACATCCCAACTGTATAAACAGGTATGTGTTTCAAATGTAAGAAAATGTGTAGAAATTAAAACTTTTTCTCCCATCTTGAAACTCTTAAACTCACCTAAAATTCTTGTCCAAGAATTGTGTTTTCCAAAAACACAAAGCTCTTGTTGACAAAAGTCCAACCCTTATTCAACTTGTCTCAAATCTTGTGCCTAAACCTTTGGAAATATTTTTCCTTGGTCCCAGAGATGATGTGGGACCCCTCTGAAAAATATCATAAGTTTTAAAAACTTGTTTGATAATTTTTGGAGGTAAAACAAACCCTTGAACAGCCTTTATGAATTTCCTGAGAAAAATGCATTGTATAAAAACCTCTGAAAATTTTATGTGAGGTTAATCCTTATGTCAGCAAGCTCCAGTTAAAATTTCATGAATTTTGGAGTTCATTTGCTATCTCAAATAAATCCTCAAAAGCCTCAACTTGTTTTTCAAATTTAAATGCACTGTTCCTTGGGCTTGAGCCACTTTCCAAAGTGGGCTAAACCCAACCGCAACTGCGACTCACCAGACCTCTTTTCTACCTTGATGAGGTCGTAACCGTTGGATCACCATCCAACCGCCACGACCTCCTCCGCGGTCAACACCGCAAGGACCTCCCCACCTCATCATGGTCATAGCCGTTGGATCAAGGATCCATGGCCATGACCTCCCCTTGTTATCAAACCACAAAGACCTCCCCTCAATATCAAGTGCACCAGACCTCCCCCATCTTGTGTTGTGTACCGTTAGATTTAAAATCTACGGCCACGACCTCCCCTTTACTTTGTACGCATCAGACCTCCCACCCACGTGAGGTCATAGCCGTTAGATGTAAATCTCACGGCCATGACCTCCCTTGTTCCCTCCTTGCCTTTGGATCTCGTTTCAACGTGCGAGATCAATGGGCCGTTCGGACCATCCCTTTTAAGCCATTAGATTTAGATCGCGCGGTCTCTGTTGAGTGGGCCGTTCGGACCACTCTTGTGAGCCCTTAGATCTAAATCTAAAACCATGATCTCTGTCTTCTGGCGCAAGCTCAGACCTCCCCTCACTTGTTCGGCACCATTGGATTAAGATCCAAAGGTCGACCTCTTTAACGCTTTCAAGGCCTAGGACCTCCCCATCAGTTGTGTGCCCTTGGATTTAAATCCAAAGGCCATGACCTCCACGAGCCTTGGCAGTATGCCGTGCACTTAAGTCCTCCCAGGAGGTCCGCACCGTTGGATTTAGATCCAACGCCTTGGACCTCCTGTCCCCTTATCCTTTGCGCATCCGCGCAATGAAAATCGGAGGGCCATGACCTCCCCGTCCAAATCGTGTGGCTGGGACCTCCTCCCAGTCACTTAAAACGTACCGTTTCAAACTCAAATCGGAGGGCCAGGACCTCCCTATCTTTTCATCCAGCGGTGGAGGCTTTGCCCTGTTCTTCTCCTTTCTCTGTCACGCATGCGAGCGCCATGGGTGGGTGTGCAGGTCAGGTCATGTCCCAACGGCTCTGTGCAGGCCAGCATTAAATGTGTGTCAGCTCCTTTCCGCCCTATGCCATGCCCTGACCTACGTACACCTGTCCCCTCCATCTTGTCCGAGCCATGGACCTCCCATGGGCTAAGCTCACCATGAGCTTAACCCATGGCTCATGACCTCTGTTGCCCTAGGTATAAAACCTCCCCACTGTTTCCTTGGCTTCCTTTACACACCATTGCTGCCATTGCCAGCACCTTTGTGCTTGTAAACTCAAACCACCCGAAGCTCTCCTTGGCCGCCATTGTTGGAGCTTGGAGCTCTCGGTGTACGAGGGTCCCCGAGTTTTCCTCTCCCATCCTTTCTTTATTTTGAGCCATTCACCTCTGTGACAAGAGCCCTAACTTCTTTTGGTTGGGAACATTTTTCAGAGGTGGCCGAGTTGGATATTGGAGCTTTGGCCGAGGAGCAACCTCATCTTCTCCAGCTCCGGTCCTCACCTTCCTCGACCTCCTCAGCACCTCTGGACCTCCAGGTAACCCTCCTGATAGTCCTTAGTTGCTGGGCACCTGCTTGTATGTCGTTGCGGAGCTTTACTTTTCAATTATGTCTTTTGGCCGTGCTAGTCGTCTTGTTCCTCTCCGGCTCGCTGGCGATTTAGGCCGCCACCGCCGTCGAGAGTGAGTCCAGGGTGTGCGCAACACTTTTGCGCACACGTTGGTGCCCTTGGTTGGCGCCGGTGAGGTCCTCATCGCCGGCAACAAGCTTTGGAGCACGCTCGGGATTTTGTCGGACGAAAACAGCAGTGCTGTTGTCGTTTAAGACAAAGATCATCCCCCTTAAATGCGTCAATCATTGCTTAACCTTGGTAATCATTGGGTTAGCCATTATTGCCTTTAATCCTGTCCTTTGTCGCACATTTAAGACCTCGCGCCTGGACCTCCTTGTGTCTCGCGCGCCTTAACTCCTTGCTCAAGCGCTGTCTTGCGCGCCTTCTTGACTCTGGATTTGGGCCGTCCAAGACCTCCTCCGAGGAGATCTTGAACGTCCAGGACCTCCCCCATTCGCATCTTAGCCGTCCAGACCTCCCCTGGAGGTCTGAGCCGTTAAGACCTCCGCGTAGGACCTCCTCGAGGTCATCTCAGCCGCTGAGGACCTCCCTCACTAAATCTGGGCCGTCACGGTCCTCCCTCTTTCGTTGTGATCCGTTGGATGCAGCATCAACGGCCACGACCTCCTCTCTCGCTCGCACGTGCGCGTTGTGGGGAGGACATGGACCGTTGGATCCAAGATCAACGGCCCATGACCTCTGGACCTTCGCGAGCGCGCATGTGCGATGTTCTCTGGGAGGTCTTGAGCCGTTAGATTCAAGATCTATGGCTCATGTCCTCCCCTGCCTTATTGGTTTTTAGGAAATTCCAGAGAGCTGTTATTTTATGAACTGAAAAAGGTATGAACTTTGAAAATGCATAACTAATTCATTCTAAATCCAAATAAGGTGATTCAAATTTTTGTAGCTCTAGTTTGGACTGAACTCTAATCTAAAAATGGTTATGAGCTCAGTTCAGCTCCAGAACATGGATTTGCAAATAGGTTTCAAAATTAACTTTAAATGTTACATTAAAAATTCAAATTAAACTTGTAAAATGCATAAGTAAATCTCTGTAGATTATTTTTGAGTGAATCCAACTTTGTTGTCTTCCTCTGTTAGTGCACTAAATGTTAGAATTGGATTTAGGCATGTCATTTTTTTCAAAAGCTTTGTGGGTGCATTTTAGTTGTGCTCCTTATCTTATCTTTGAAACATCATAAGACATGCATAATTGCTCCAAATGAGATGAACTCAATTGTGTTTTCATCTCATGAGGTGCTGGTTTTACAGTAAAAATCTCAGTAACACCACCTCTCTAGAAAATGTTGCCAAATAATTAAATTAGTGAATAGTAGCAGATTGCAATTTTTAGGGCTGAGCAGATTGGTTTTGATCATATTTTTTGCATTGAGAATCCAAATCAATTGGTTCTTGTTGGTAAATTCCCTAAAAATCATCCTCTTGCTGCTGTAGAAATTTCAGAGCATTTGGAGTTTGTTTGCTGTGCTGTCTTTGTGGTTTTCGTCGTTCTTATCACTTCTTTTCGCCCTTTTCGTTAGGTGCCGACGAGTGCTTTGAACCCGTGAGTGATCCTCAGCAACATTTTGAGTAAAACCAGCAAGGCAAGAAGTTTGATCATATCCTATTATTTTCCCATTACTTTAAAGTTTAATACTTTGTTTTACTTGTATGTATGCATGCTACTTTGTGTTAAAATATCGATTAGTTGAGCCTATAGATGCATATCCTGTAGGTAAATGTTCATTCTCTACTACTAAGCCTAGGATTATCTTGCTGTGATTTAGAGTTCGATGGATGGACTCTTATCGCTTAGTAGTTTACGTTGATAATGCTTAGCAATGCTTAGATAACGGTGAAATGGGCGGTTGTCGACATTATGTCGATGACCTTGATCACACAAAAACTATTATTCCATTATGTCCATCTTGTGCTTGTTACTTTGTAAATAAACAAAAATGAAAACAAAATTATTGTTGACTTGGGCACAATGGATGTTGGTGTGATTTGTTGGGTGTGAACGGAATGGTGCCTAAGTCCCCAAGGACCGAGTTACTTGCGCCATTGATCCAAGCACTTTTGCGTGCTAACCACACGAGGGGGATATGGGACCTCTCTTGACTAAGTACTTTGGGAGGTGTTAATTATGAGCTGGTCGGTGGGTGTGTTAAAAATAAAATGTGTGTGTGTGGTGTTGGGAAGGGAGCATTAGCAGACGGTTAGAGGCATCTAATGTGTCCTTATCCCGTGGGTTCTTGACTCTTAATTAGCATCATCCATTGGAAATGTCTCGTAGGACTTAGCCGTGCCGGCATACCAAAGGAAGTGTGCTAAATCATGTGGCGAAAAGGCGGTGCAGCGTGTGGGTACATTGGTACACCCTGCGAGGTTAAAACTATTCGAATAGCCTCGTCTAGGTTATGGACACGCTTGGTGATTTCCCGCAAGAACTAGACTAAACACTTAATTAAAACTTGATGGGTGGTATGAATTGGATAATTCATGCTATTGTTGTGGTTACTTGTCTTAGTCACTTCCAGGTTGTTCTTGTTGTTGTTATTATTATTGTATCGTTGTCATTTCAACAATTAAAAATGCTTTATCAAATTGCTTTCAATCTATTACATTATTGCAAATGAAAGCTTGCTTTATGCTAAAATGAGTCCAAAGCCTCATCCACTTAAATAAAGCTTGCATGTAGCTATTTATAGTTACATTATACTACGTCGGTCTTGCGAGTACATTTTTGTACTCATTTGCTTTGCTTAATAATTTTGTTGCAGAGGAGATAGAGCCCAAAGGGCTTTACTTTTGTGAGATGTGTGGCGGTTGGGAATCGAGCTAGGCGACTTGGTTGGTTGCCTCATGGGCTAAAGGCAAACCTTGTGGCTCTCTTTTGTTTATCGCCATCTTATGGCTTTTGCTTCCGCTGTGTTATCTTTTATTAGTTGTATTTGGCCGGTCGACCCCTTTTGTAATAACTCTATATATGGTATGTCTTTTATTCTAGTCGTGCTTTGGTTCTATGTCTTGAATGGAATTGATGCATGATTTTGTAAAGGGGTGTGTATACTACATTCTGGGAAGTATACATATCTCGAAGACACGGATTATTATGTTTGTGATGCTAGGGTCAATGGATGACTAAGTATTACAAGCCTAATAAACCGGGGTCTTCACAAAGTTGGTATCAGAGCCATACTGACCATAGAAACCCTAGCTTGGTCGTCTTTAGGATGTTTTGGAAAACCTATTTTTAAAATATCAAATGGTTTGTGAAAGCTTAAGTAAAGTCTCTAATTTTACTCCTTACCTATCTTAGCTTTCTTCTCTCATCTTGTTCTAATTTGAGTTTTAAAAGTTGTTTTTCCTCTCCTCCTCTCAAAAGATAACCCGATTAAACGATAACACTGGTTTTGGGGAACTTATGAGAGTTCTAAATTTGAAGTCTTGGCTATCTTTTGGTGAAGAGTGGAAGTATTTGGAGCTGGAATTCAAATCTGGAATTTTAGGACAGCAAGCAAGCATTTTAGGGCAGCAAGCTCAAGCTAGTGATTAAGGTAGAAAATGAGAGGTTAATTCAACTAAAACTTGTGGGAATAAAATGGTAAGATGTGATACTAGTTAGCTAAGTATCTAACACGTATTTCGCTGATTTAACCTTGTAGTAGAATAAGAACCTAAATAGCTTGCTGAAATTTTATCTTCTCAACCAATTACTCGTTCTTTCAATACGGGATAATTGCATAGAGAAGTTGAGCTTTTTTCTTAAGTTTTCCTTGCTGTTTTTAGAGTCTTTTGGGAGCTTTTAAAGCTTAATTACTTGCTGTTTTGGCTTTCATTTAGGGTGATATTCCATTCCCCTAGTCGTTAGCTTTTTCGCTTCTTCCGGCTTTTGTTTTTCGGGTATTAGTTGCTAACCTCTTTCCCCTTTCAATAGGATGGCGGGCCGTACTCGTAGTGGCCAAGGCCAGGCAGCTGGTCCGGATGAGGAGCTTCCTCCTCCTCCGACCATGGCCGAGGTTCTTCTTCAGATAGAGCGTAATCGTGCGGATGTGAGAGAGTTCTTGGATGTCATCGCGCAACACCTCAGCCCTTACCGGTGCTTCAGGATCCGGGCAAGGGAGTGGACATCAGCCTCGTGGGGGCCTCGCTGAGTTTCTTCGTACCCAGCCCCCACCTTTTCGGTCGAGGACCCGCTCGTCTGAGCAGTGGCCGTCTGGTGGAGCGGAAGCTTCGGCATCACGCATGCAGAGCACGAGAAGGCGCTGTTTGCATCGCACCAGCTAGAGGGTGCAGCTTTGTCATGGTGGGAGAGCTTTCTCGCCATGCAGCCCGCAGACCACACTGTCACTTGGGAGGAGTTTCGTACTGCCTTCCGTCGATCTCATATCCCTGCCGGCTTGATGAACATCAAGAAGCAGGAGTTTCTCGCCCTCAAGCAAGGGCGTAGCTCAGTCGTGGAGTATGTGTACGAGTTCAACCATCTAGCTCATTATGCTCCCGAGGATGTGGCCACTGATATGGCCAAGCAAGCAAAGTTCGGGGTGGCTTGTCGGCGAGCTTAAGTACAAGCTATCCATCATCGACTTCCACGATTTCCGGACCTTGGTCGACAAGGCCATCGTCATGAGCATTCGGTAGGGAGCTTGTGGATTCCATAGCGCAAGTGGGAGGCCCACAAGTCGTCGAGGCAGTTCTTCTCGCTTGGTCGATCTCGAACCGCATGCGTCGGCGAAGTACCCCGAGGTTGCGGACTGCCTCGTTCTTCACAGTCGTGCCCGATCCGTGCACTGCGAGTCGACTGGTGGCCCTCGCAACCCAGCTGCCAGGGTCACTTGTTTCGCCTGCAACCAGAAGGGGCATTATGCAAATCAATGCCCTAAGAAGACTGGAGCAGCCCCTCGTCCTAATGGAGGACGCGGGCAAGGTGGTGGATCTTCTTAGTGATGGCGGAGGCAGCCCGTTCGACAACGGCTGGTGCAATCTTCAGCGGTGGTGGCGGCGGCGGTGGCTCCCCGAGCGGCAGTGTTGCCCCGAAGCGACGGCGACCCACGAAGAACCCGAGCGGCGGCTCGGATGGCAGCGGCGGTAGCGGGGCAAACTTCGGTGCTTGGGGGAGGCGGCCTCGATCCAAACGCGGTGTCGTCGGCAACGGCGGCAGCCTGAGAAGAATCGATCTGCTATTTTTTTTGTCTGCTGCCCTCAGTTTGGCTTGCGATGAAACGCTGAAGAACCAAGTTGTGCACGGCGCTTGATCGAGCCGGGACGACAGGATACGCCGCCGGGAGATGCGCGACGAGAGCTCCGATTGGATCCACCGAAACGCACGCGCGTGACGATGACGGCAGATCAAACTGCTATTTTTTTGGGTATGAATTCAAGCCCTAATATCTCGACAGCACTAATATCTCGACAGCGCGCCTTTTTCCCGAAGAACAGAACTAACGATTTGCAAGAGACCCTAAACTATACCAATCTAGACAGGAAACCAGCACAATGACTTGACGATGCAATGAAAATTCAACAACGCAAACTAAAAAGAAAAAAATTGCAAAGGCACAGATTGGTTTGGACGATGAACTAAACCTATATTTTTTTGATTTTTTTTGGCTATTTGGACTGTAGGAAAAAAAATTCTCACCGATGAACTGTAGCTCTGATACCACCTGATGAACCCAAAGGTGCTATTGTTGGCCCGATCTTTCGATGAGACGATAAGTTCGGTAGTCGTCGCTCAACTCTCACGATCCTGGCTACGAACACGCAAGGCTCGAAACCACGCAATCGCTGAACTGATCAACAAGTCATTATCAACTGTGCACGAATACCCGGATGACCTGACCAGGAAGGTCGATTCCTGCATACACCGAAGAAGTACGCAAGAACAAGATGAAGCAATCTGAAATTGCAAATATGGATTGAAATATTGAATTGAGTTGGGATTCTGAATAAGGATCTTAATTGGGTGGTCTAGTCGACACACGCAAAAGATACAAGTTGCAACGAAGGCAAACTAAACATAAACAAAATCCAAGAAAACTAGAGGGGGTGCGGCCTCCTTAAATAGGGGATGAGGAGCCACGCATCTAATAGAACTAAAGGGGTGGGACTAATTTGCATGTTACTATTTACATGAACAGTAAACACCCCCAGGTGGGCCGCCGGCATATGGGCCAAGTTGAGTACGATTACAAAGCCCAAGTTTGGCCCAAACAAGTGATATGACATCTTCTTTTGATGATTGCGGTCAGTATAGAAGGAATTTGGAGGTGAGGCTAGATCCGTTGGAAAGAGGATGAAATAATCTTTCCATAACCTTCAATGGACTCCGTATGTGAAATTTATGCACGTTTGAAGTCGGTGCTGTTAGGCTGATTCCGAACTGAACTGACCAAAACATATCCAGCTTGAGCTCTTGATTGGCACATGCAGTAGCACCATGGCATGTAGACATAGTACCATGGCATGTAGATGTAGCACCATGGCATGTAGACGTAGCTCAATCCAATTGGGTAATATGGCATTGCATTAGCCGAAAGTCCTATTGGAGAAGATGTTGTTGAAGTAGAGGATGCAGTGCAGCAGGTCGAAGCAGTGGTTGCATCCTTAGGTTTGATGTCCTCATCAGTGTCAAAAGAGAAGAAAAGAATGACCACAAGAAAATAAAAGAATGACAACAAGAACCTTTGTGTAAGGGGGGGTTTTTCTTTGTGAAAAACATATTAAATATTTTGGGCTTACATAAAAAAATGGGTAAACTATTATATGGGAAAACCTAATTTGCTATTTGCCCAAAATGGTTTATGGATCTTTATGAATGCATGTTTTCTCATGAGCATGAGCATATTGTCATATTCTTCAAATTGTTGCATTCTTTGGATCCAAAATATAGAATGAACTCCACCAAGAGTCAAATATGAATATGTGCATTTTGTTTCATTCCATATATTTGAATGCACACATTTAGGAGGAGTTCACTCTATGTTTTGTCATTTCACTAGTATTGATCACTTTCTTCCATCCTCTTATATTAAGGGTCTCTACTTTGAAATGTATCCTTGAGTATATAAAGCTTGTGTAGTTAATATATACTCATGCTCATTCAATTTCAATTATTTGCAAGAGGATTGTCATCAATCACCAAAAAGGGGGAGATTGAAGAATCTAGACCCGTCATTATGAGTTAATGGTATATTTTGGTAATTAATAACAATCATCTTTTGGAACTAACATTTTTCTTGAGTTGGATGAATAGGTTATGTTCCATGATGATGAAGACTTTGGATGACATCATGAGTTAATCGTCGTCAAGTCAAGACTCGGCATGAAGGAAATCATCATGTGTTGATATTCAAGTCAAGATCCTGAAGTAAAGAAGATCATCATGTGCTGATGATATTGAAGTCAAGAGCTTGGAGTAAAGGATGCATCATGTGTTGATGCATATCAAGAGCTCTAAGAAGATATGTTCATGAGTTGATCATCAAATCAAGTCATCATGTGTTGATGAGCGTTCAAGTCAATGACTCGGGCTTAAAGTGAAGATGTGCGTCATCAAGCTTCAAGAGTAGTGCAAGGCAAAGGTATGACTAGCTAGGGCTAAGGATGTGTTCCTAGTCTTTTACCGATCTTGGTGTTTGGTTGAAAGACCGGGTTGCTAGTATAGGTTATCGTACTATTAAGAGGGGTCTTTGACTAGTAGCTTGAGTGTGTCATGTGTTGATAGCTCGTTGTGCTTGCTCTAACTCTCTTTAGCATGTTGCAAATATTTGCGAATGTGTTTTGCAAATAGTCGAGGCTCATGCATAATCCTTGTAGCATGTGACTTTAGTTTGCGAATGTGTTTTGCAAATGGTTTAAGTCCATGTGCCTTATTCCTTGTGGTGTGATTCTAAAAGTTGGCAAATGTGTTTTGTAACTTGTTGAGAATCTTGTCTTTAACCTTTGATTGCATCTTGCATCAATTGGCAAATGTGTTTTGCAAATTGAGTTGAAGCAACTTGCAAATTAGCTTTTGGTTCTTGAATCGGTCTCGACCATGATAGGAACCCGATGCGACCGGAGCTGGTCTCGACCATGCAGCTTGTTGGTCGGTCTGGACCGACCTCCAAGTCGAAGACCCGGTCAGCTTTTTCTAGAGAGTGTGTTTTTCTGGAAATCCCATTTTTCAGCTGGCCGGTCTGACCGCCATGTGTTGGCCGGTCAGACCGGGTTGACGCGGTTTGACTGCACCTTGGTTGGCAGTTAGTCCGGACTTGGTCCAACAGCTAGTTTTATAGCCGTTGGAGCTTGGCCGGTCTGACCGGCCCTGTGCTAGCGGTCTGACCGGGCCTGCTGATTTCGACAGGATCTTTTCCATAACGACTAGTTTTTGTGTGTGGGCTATAAATACCCACCTTAGCCGGTTTTGGGAGAGTTGCTGGTGCCATTACCCATTCCCTTGAGCTAAGAGCAAGCCCTCTCATCTCTTTTGTGCATGTGTTGCACTTAGTGAGCTTAGAGAGCAAACCCTAAGTGCATGTGTTGCAATTAGGTAGTGGATTGTGTATCTATTGAGCTTAGACACTTGATTCGTTCAAGTGAGCGTCTCCGACTTGTTACTCTTGGTGTTTGCCGACACCTAGATGGCTTGGAGGAGTTGCGCCGGTGATCTTCTACAAGAAGGTTGTGAGAAGACCCGGGCGGTTTGTGAGTGGTTTGGTGCTCGCCATCTCCGGAGTGGAGGAAGAGTAATCCCGAGTGGATTGAGGTGTTGGTTCAAGTTGTGAGCCGGTCCAAGTGTTGGACTTACCTCAACGTGGATTAGGGGAGACCGGCAAGTCTCCGATCACCACGGTAAAACATCATCGTGTCATTGTGGTTTGCATTCTTGTGCTTTACTATTGCAATTTACATTTCCTATATTAAATTGCTCACTTGTATGTGTATGATTGCTTTCATTGTTCATAGTCTTCTTGTTGGTGTACTTAGTCAAGACTAGATGATTTAGGTTTTAATTGTGAAAAACTGATTTGTTTTTCAATTCCGCATTAGAAATCGGTTTTAGCCAAAAAGTTATTTAAAACCACCTATTCAACCCCTCTAGTCGATCTCCTTGATCTTACACCTGCCATGTTCGCATGGGCGATTATGGAACGAAGGGAAAATTAATGGGAAATGCAAAGCTAAGGATCTTCAAGAACTCAAATGCCTCCTTCCCCACGGACGGCACCGACTGTCGACGATCGAGTCGCCGATCTTACGAAATAAAATAGAGGAAAATGGCATAGAGCACTTGGGAGAGAATAGAACTGCTCTTTATTGATATGAACTAGTTATTACAGGGGGTATCCTTGACAAGGCAGTGAACCAACTCTAAGTACACAGGGTGTATTGCTTGCTATGCTCTTGAATCAAACTTAAAACATGAATCTAATGCTGATTATGATGTTTCAATCCAGTGGAATGCGCTCGATGAAGTGGTGGCAGCTACTTCTTGAAGAGACGCCTATTGGAAGTGTCGCGACTGTTCGGAGCGAGGCGGCAGTTGGTGAAATACCAATCGTTCGGCGGTTGATATCAGGGACTGACAATAACCACATAGTGGTTATTGTCAGTGACTTAGAGCCATGAAACGCCATGTGGTTTGGAGTGATTAGGCACATGTTCTATTTATCACACGGAAGGTATGTACTTTGAATCAAGTCTAAGTGTCAGTTCATTGTTTCTACGAGCAGTTACCCAGTCGGGTAATTAGTACTAGACCTCTCCGACCAAGGTACCCATAATGTAAACTCTAGAATCCTTACGACCACGGGGGTCGTTAGCCTTAGGGGTTATGACCATGAAGACATACGATCTTTTATTTATGTATTAAAAGAATACATAGAGATTTTAATCCTCGTCAAGTATATCTTTACATAGTCAATGATCCAGACTAGCGTGTACTTAGGAAGATGAAGTTAATCTGTTGGGCTCTCATGCAATGAGAATTGGCTTACAGAAGAGATCCCAGACAGTTGTCATTTACCAAATGTATACCGATGGTCATTTTGCAAGTAAAGACACTATGACCCAATACAGATTTGATCAACCTTAGACACTTGATTAAATAACAAAAAAAGACAATTATCATGTATGTGAGATGATACGAAAAAAATTATGAAGAAAAATTAAGATAATATTTTATATTTATATGATACGGCAAAAAGATACTTATACATAGAATTTCCGAAGATGTTCAATGTTCCATGTGTTAGATTGAACATGACCATCCTCCATGGCTAATCTAACTGATCCTGGCCTAACGACAGAGACTACAGTATATGGACTCTCCCATCTAGAGGACAACTTGTTCAAGTTGGCTTGCTCTTGGATTCGTCTCAGGACCAGGTCACCCACATGAAGTGTTCTTGGACGAACTCTTCGATTGTAGTAGTGTCTCAGCCCTTGCAGATAGGTAGTTGATTTTGATAATGCTCGATCATGTCTTTCTTCCAACATGTTGACATCGTCTTCGCGCGATTCTCCCTGATTTATTTGATCTTGGAGGTCTGTACGCATTGAACCTAGCTGAATCTCACTAGGTAGCATTGCTTTTGCACCGTATACTAGTGCGAATGGTGTTTCACCAGTTGCTCTACTAGTAGTAGTACACAATGCCCATAGGACAATGAAAAGCTCATCCATCCAAATCTTTGAGCATGCCTTAAGCCGATTAAAAACTCTCTTTTTATACCTTGCATAATCTAACTATTGGCCCTTTCTACAGCTTCATTACTCTGTGGATGTGCCACGGAAGCAAATCAGATCTTGGTGCCAATTTTATCACAATAATCTTGGAACACGTCACTAATAAATTGGCTCCCACTGTCAATGATAAGATGACTAGGTACTCCAAATCTTGTAACAACGCTCCGTATGAAGAATTTCTTTGCTGCCGCAGCCATTATATGAACGACTAGCCCAACTTCTATCCACTTAGTGAATGTATCAATGGCCACAAACAAGTAATTTGATCCCAAAGTCTTGAGATATGCAATGCATGAGAACACCATGTGCTCCCTTTCTATACAAGGATCTTTCGACCAGCTTGTACATACGTGCTCTTCAAATTAACCTATCCTTCTGTTGAGGATCATTGGGCAATGTCCCTGATGCGATATAAGTGGTTAATGGTTTTATCCACTCCGCATCTTGCTCGATGACTCCGACATCTGAGGTGGTCGAACCCGTTTCTATTGAAGGTTTTGTAAGGTATTCAAGAAAGACACCTGTTGGAATAGGTGTTCACGAGGAACCTAGTTTTGATAACCGGATCGCTATGGAGTTGTCCTTGCGCGATATATGTTGGACTTCGAAATTTCTAAAGTGTTTTTTCAACTTCCTTATTTCACCCAAGTATCGAGCCATTGTCTCATCAGAACATTGATATTCCTTTGCTACCTGGTTTACGACTAATTGTGAATCTCCCTTCGCTAAAAGCCGACGGATGCCGAGGGATTTGGCTGCTCGAAGCCCGGCTAGAAGTCCTTCATACTCCGCCATATTGTTGGTGGCGGGGAACAGAAACTATATGACATACTGAAGTTGATCACCTTGTGGTGTTATTAACAAAATCCCAGCCCCCGAACCTTTAAGTACGTAGGAGCCATCAAAATACAGTATCCAATGGTCGTCTGGTACCGGACTAACATGAGGTTGATCCTCAGTATTTGTCCATTTAGCCACAAAATCAGCCAAGACTTGGCTTTTTATTGTTGTTTGGGCAGTGAAATGAAGATAAAATTCTCCAAGTTATACTGCCCATTTGGCTATGCGACATGTTACTTCTTAGTTATGAAGTATATTTCTAAGAGGAAAAGATGAAGGCACTGTAATCTTATGAGACTGAAAATAATGTCTTAGTTTTCTGGAAGTCATCAGAAGAATGTAAATTAGTGTTTAAACCTCAGGATATCTTTCTTTTGGTCCATGTAAGACCTCACTTACGTAGTAGATGGGTCGCTGAGACCCTTTTCTTTTTGTAATAAGTACTGCACTGACCACATTTGGCGTTGCTGCCAAGTAAACTAGTAAAGGTTCACCTTCTAAAAGCGAGACTAATACTGGAGGATTTGAGAGATAAGATTTTAAATCCTCAAAGGCTTTGTCGGTTTCTTCGGACCATTGGAACTTTTTGCTACTTTTGCGGATCACCTTAAAGAAAGGTAAACCACGTTCTCCTCATCGAGAAATGAAACGGCTAAGTGCCGTCATTCGACCAGTTAAGGCTTGGACCTCCCTCACAGTGGAAGGTGGTCGTAGTTGTTCAATGGCATAAATTTTCTCTGGATTAACTTCAATCCCACGAGAACAAATAAGGAAACCAAGCAATTTGCCAGAATTAACCCCAAAAGTACACTTTTTAGTATTAAGCTTTATTCCATGTTTGTTTATATTTTCGAAGGTCTCTGTGAGATCCTTCAAATGGTCATATTTAGTACTAATTTTTACAACAAGGTCATCTACATAGGCCTCTAAATCACGCCCCAGCTGACTACTGAAGTTTTTCTGCATCAAACGCTGGTACGTGGTTCCAGTATTTTTTAACCCGAACGGCATCTTGACATAGCAGTAGACACCGAAGGGTGTGATGAAGGCAGTCTTCTCTTCATCTTCTTTCGCCATGTTGATCTGATGATATCTAGAATAGGCATCAAGAAAACTCATCAGTTCGCAACCCGCAGTAGAATCAACTAACTGATCAATGCGAGCAAAGGGAAGTCATCCTTTGGGTAAAGCAGTATTTAAACTGATAAAATGGACGCACATGGGCCACTTACCGTTAGATTTCTTGAGCAAGACCGGATTCGTGAGCCACTCGGAGTGATCTACCTCATGAATGAAGCCAGCTTCAAGGAACTTATCGAGCTCTGCTCTGATGTCCTCTTGACGATCCATGGTGAAGTGTCTCAGTTTTTGCTTGACTGGTTTTTTCTCAGGCTGAATGGCTAGCCTGTGCTCAATCACCTCCCTTGGGACCCCGGGCATATTAGATGGCTTCCACGCAAAGACATCCGAGTTTGCTTGGAGGAAGGTGGGGAGCTCATCTTCCTATTCCTCACTTAACCCCGTGCCAATCCGGACCATCTTGGATTAGTCATTGGGACTGAGTGGTACTACCTTTACCTGTTCATTGGACTAAGGAGTAGCCTTGATTTTTGCAGCTTTCCCTGTTTTATCCTCTAATGTAAGATCTTTTAGAGGTAATTGATCGACAAGTTCTAGCGACTTACGATCACATGAAACTGCAACAGCCTGGTCACCTTGCACCATGATTACGCCTTTTAGACTAGGGATCTTGATCTTCTGGTAGGTGTGGTGTGTAGCTGCCATGAACTTTGTTAGAGATAGTCTTCTTAAAATTGCATTATAGGCAGACCTGAAATTAACCACTTCAAAAGTGATCAATTCAGTTCAAAAGTTGGTAGCAATACTGAACGTTACTGATAATACTACTTGCCCTATAAGTGTAACAGACATACCTAGCACTATCCCATAAAAGGGACTTGTCATTGGTTTAATCTTAGAACAAGAAATTTGTATCTCATCTAAGGTATTAATAAATAACAGGTCTAAAGAACTACCACTATCTATCAATATTCTCCCTACTTTGCAATTACTTATGGTAGGAGAAACTACTAAAGGTAATTTACGGGAGGTAGACATACATTTAGGGACATCCTCCTTGGTAAAGGTCAGGGACGTCTTCGACCATTTGGGGTATTCTGGACGGTCAGGTGGGATCTCAACGTTATTGACGTCTCTCTATGCCGCCTTGTACTACCACTTGGAAATGTAAGCGGCCGAACCCCTGTAAATGACATTTGACGTGGTGATTCGTCCTTTGAAACGACATCTTTGTGTCTTTGTCATTGTTTTGGACCACTTGTGGTCTGCTGTCTTCTGGTGGGATAGGCATTGAACCCTTCCTATCGTAGTATTCCTCCATCTACTTCTGCCAAGTACGGCAGTTGCGGAGGTCATGTTCAAGAACTTTATGCAATAGGCACCAACGCTCATTGCTCCTAGATGTACTTGTAGTATGTGGGGCAGTATAGTAATTTGAACGGCCTTCTTGCCTCCTTTTGTTCCAAGAACCTTTGTTTTTGTCATAGGGTGGTCGTTGGTCAATGGCTGTGACCTCCTTGGTGGATTGCTTGGACCTCCCCTTCTCTTTCTTCTTGGGTTTCCCTTTGCTGCTCATAGAGCCTTCGAACCTCTTGGATTTTTTTCTCTTGAATGTCCTCGAGGCCTGGCTGAGGAGGGGTGGTCCCCTTGTCCACCATAGGGTTCCACTCCACTGCCTCGTTGGCATCGGAGTACCGATCGGCCATGTCGAAGAGTTCTGACACGATCCTAGGCAGGTTGATGTTGAGGTTATCTCACCGCCTGTTTAAAAGCCCAAATCACAGAGTCATCGGAAACATTTAGGATAGTATTACGGACTTCTATGAAATGCTTTACAAACTGGCGTAAATTTTCATCGGGGATTTGGCGGAGCCGATGTAAATCATCCTCCTTCCCCAGTTTTGCATAATAACTTTTGAAGTTATTTTGCAGTGCATTACAAAACATCTCCCAGTTATATATGGATCCCTCAGGATGGTTGAACAACCAGGTCCTAGTAGAATCATTTAGAACTATGGGTAAATAATTAACCATTATCTTATCATCGCCTCCAGCAGCCTGAATGGTGGTAGTGTATACTTGGAGGAATTCTAACGGGTTTTATGTCCCGTCAAAATTTTCCATTCTTTCTGGTTTGAACTTCTCCGGCCAAGTAACATCTCTCAGTCCGGGAGAAAAGACTTTGCAACCTGCATAAGGTCCAACAAATTGTTGATTATTACAACGATTATTACGACCAGCAGGAGATCTGGGACATCTTCCATGCCCCAAAAAATGAGTGTCGTGCTCACCTTGGCCTTGGACGTGACAACCAGGAGTACCATCACTTTGGCCTTGCCTTCGTCGTCCAAGTGAGGACCCTTCTAAACGAGAGTCTGTCTAGGAGAGCTCAGTATGCGATCAGGTGGAGATATTCTCCGCGACATCCTGCAACTCTTGTGTAATAGCATGCATTACTTGAACTCCTTGCTTTGGAGTTAATCCTTTCGGAGGGCGTGCAATGGCGCTTACTAAATTGCGAATACGCTCCGCAGGGGAATCCTCCTGCATGGGGGTTGGCAAGGTGTTTGGATCCCTTACCACCGTTGCCCGCGGCGGTGGCGTATGCATCGCCTATTGTGGTGTCCTCGCTGAGGAACCAAGGGCATCTCGGTAGTAGTGGTTGCGAACCTGTGAGATGTGCTCTTGTGTGGTGGCACGTATCTCGGCTTGTCGGGCCTCCTCCTCTTGTTGGAGGCATTCCCGCTCTTCCCATTCCTGGCATTGCCTTGATGTTTCATTGCCGGCATTGGATTGATTGTTACCAACGGCGGCGACCTAACGGCTACCGGAATAGGCAGAAAGGGTGAATATGCCGTCGTCCTCTAAGGAAGAGGATGAGTTGTATTGCAAGGTGAAGAGAAGATTCTCCCTAGATATTCTCTCCAAGCCCTCAACGTGGAGGCCTTCTCTCCAAGCCCTCAACGTGGAGACCGCCAGCGAGATCATCATGACACGTTGGGCTCTAGAAACCTTTCGAATCTCCTGCTCTAAGGGAGACAGGCTCGGGATAGTACTTGTCCACGGCAACACTTGTGGATGAAGGCACGGCCGGTGTAGAGCCAGCGGGTGCAGACTTGGCGGGCAATGGTGCTTCGGTAATGGCCTTGGAGGAACCGTTGCCATCACCGGTTATGAGGACGAAGCTTTCCTCCATGTGGTCATCGCAGTCGGAAACGTCGAGGATGATTTCCTCTCTCCACGTCGGTAGACTTCGATTCATGTGCAAGGCACTAGATGCCTTACTAAAACTGAGTCGGTGAAGATAATGACGGTGATCCCCACGGTCGGCGCCAGCTATCAACGTCTGGAACTCTCATCACAGAACGGACAAACAAAAGATATAAAGAAAAAATAGAGATTGTTGTTTATTTGCCAAATGACTCAAAATAGTGATGTATATTGCAAAGGGTATGCTCTGATTACAGGGAGAATGATTGTGAATAATCGTAGATTGAGATCTAAATCTGAATGATTACACAGATACATAGGCCGGGTTTTTATAGTCTACAAAATGTCGGCAGTTTGTTACAGTGGTGCCTCTTCGCGCCAATGGTTGCACCCCTTTAAGTCAATCGTTGCGTCCCTTCGTGACCACCGTTATATCTCCAGATGTAACAGCCGATATCTTCTCTCCACGTGAGTTATTATTAACCACACATGGGAAACCGCCTTTGAGGACCTCTACGGGGGAGAGGTCCTAGAGTGGTATGAAAAAACCTCCAGGGGAGGTCCAATAGGACGTTCAAAAGAGGTTCGAGGATGATTCGAGAAAAGTCTTTCAGACCCACATTCTGACTGCTTGATTGATCTTAGGCCCACCAAGCTAACTTGGGCCTAGTAGAGGATCTAAGTTATTTATAAATAAACAAATAAAGATATACCTGGATAATTGACTGGTCAACAATTCTCGTCAGCTAACCACTCAACTTCATGTGAAAATGACTTAGTTGAAGGGGTTTTGACCAGAACTAGACTTGGTCAAAAAGATAGTTTCACTTGAGTTGTAAAAGCATAATTGCTATTTCCGAAAAGATAGGAAGGGGAGCATCAACCATCTTCATTTATGAAAACAAATCCTGAAGAGAAGGTTACACTTTGATTGTTAATGATTTATTAGGAACAGACTATGATAAAATCATATCTGTTGGACTTCCGTCTTCGTTCATTTAGTTTTTTCCGTCTCCTTCCTTGTCTCTGGTGGCTATCGCCGCCAGATCAACCTCCTAACCACTTCGGTCATCACCCCCCTCGCTGATCACGCTCATGCCCTCCTCCTCGCCAGCGTCCGACGACGCTACTGCCGCCGTCGCCCACTGCTGCTCCACTGCCACCCTAGCCTCCCTCTAAACCCAAGGAGCACCAGTCAACCTGAATCCTAAACGGGTTGATGAGAACATCGACCCTAAGGATGCATCCACTACTTCAACCTGCTGCACTGCATCCTCTACTTCAACAACATATTCTCCAATTGGACTTTCGGCTACTGCAATTCCATATTTTCCAATTGGACCGAGCTACTTCTACTCATACGAGCCAAGCTACGCCTACATGCCATGGTGCTGCGTCTACATGCCGTGGTGATGCATCACCTATTGTTGGCCCACGGGCTATGTAATGCATTGGCCGACTTGGCCCATATGTTGGCCGGCCACCGTAGGCAGCCCATCCTGGCCCATGCTGCACCTCCCTAGGGCATCCACCTTAGGCCCGTACTGTTCATGTGGTACTGGTCACGCATGAACAGTGTCACCGCCCCTCCCTTCTCCTCTTCCTCCTATACATAGTGATCGCCACCCTTAGGGTTTCGCGGGTTTTGTTGATTGAAGTTTAGCTTTGCTACTTTATACTTTGTCCTCTTGTTCGACGAGATCAGCAGCGACATTGTCTTCAGCACCCCACTTATGAATACACTTTCAATTCATATTTGCAATACATCAGATTGCATTTTTACCTTGTTCTTGTGTGCTTCTTCGGTGTATGCAGGAATTGATATTTGTGATCAGATCATCCAGGTATTCATGCACGGTTGATAACGACATGTCGAGCAGTTCAGCGATTGCGTGGTTTCAAGCCTCGCGAGTTCATAGCCAGGATCGTGAGAGTTGAGCGACTTCTACCGAATTTACCTGCACATCGAAAGATCGAGTCAAATTAGGACCTCAGTGGTTCATCACGGGTGAACCCTAACCCAAATTCGTCAACCGCCGTCACAACGATCGCCAAGCACCAAAGAGGAGGAAGACGACCATGCTGGAGTACGAATATTCACACCGATCCAAATGTGAGAAAATCTACTGTGACTTTGTAAATTTCAGATGCCTATGAAATAGCAAATCCGTGCTTTTATATATATTAATGTTCAAAGTTTTTAAAGTTTGACTGCGCATATTTAAAATGACATTTATTTGAGAATAGAGGGAGTAAGATATAAACAAGAAAGAGTAGGCGAGTAGCACTCTTTAGGCACATTTGCATGCTCGGTTGTAACCAATCGCTATTGATGCAGAAGATGATTCACTGTGTCTCCATGTGTTTTCTACATGTTTCAAATTTGAATGTTGAAATTCAAATTGACTCAACCGGTTTTATA
Source organism: Phyllostachys edulis (assembly GCA_036346405.1). Taxonomy (NCBI): domain Eukaryota; kingdom Viridiplantae; phylum Streptophyta; class Magnoliopsida; order Poales; family Poaceae; genus Phyllostachys; species Phyllostachys edulis. The sequence continues at coordinate 112,938 of JAYEVD010000700.1, read as the reverse complement.
TCTCTCGGTTGGAGCCGGTATGCCTAGTAACCACCGGTTATTGGCCGGTTCTCAATGGGAAATGGAACCCTTTGGTCGGTTTGCAACAATAAGATGCAATTTCACATGAAGCTTTATAGATCTTCTGAAAAAAAATTTTGGGGGGGGGTTCATCCATTCCAAACATATCCTTAATTGCTTAAATATTGTGCTCTCGCTTTTTGGACATAGCCCTTTTCTTTTACCTTGCCATATACAAGTCATACACAACAATGATTTTCTAGGATTTCAACTTGTGACCTATGAGTCTTAACTCTTAAGTCTTAAGATGACTACACTGACCAACTATTCCCGACCTCTAAACAAAGGTTAATAGAAACTTATTCGTGTATTTCAAGTACGAAGCGGTTCGTGATATTAGGGCCTATTTGGCACAATGCAGTTTTCTTAAAAGCGGCTTCGGTTGAAATTGCAGAATTTGAACGACTATAGGGTTTGAACAAATTGAGCTAAAGAGATTTTATGTTTACTTGTCTAGCTTTTAGGTAGGCTGGTTGCAGTTTTTGAGATGAAAAATGTCTGAAATGCCCCTAAGTCAAATGATGGCTTGTTTGACGCCGCTTAGCGGCAATTAACGACAACTAATGACAATTGACGACAATTAACAACAACTAACGCAATTGACAACAACTACCACAATTAATGCAATTGACGATGACTACCGTAATTAACAATAAATAATTATTACAACACATAATTATTACAATAAACAGTTAATACATAAATAATTATTACACTAAACAATTAATACATAAATAAATCATTTATATTAGGAAAAAAAAAAGAAAAAAAAAGCAGCCTAGGGTTGGGGACGGCTCATTGCTGGTGGTGGCGGGAGAGGACGGTGTTGGCGATAGAGGCGTCGTTGGGGGAGGAGCTTGGCGGTAGCTCAGGGAAGGACTAAAGGAGGAGGCCGACGGGAGTGGCGGCGTCGGGGTCGGGGGAGCGGCTGCCATGTCGGGGCCAGCAGTGGCTCGGGGGCGGAGGAGGGCAGCGGCGGGGGAGGGGGGAGGAGGGTGGGGGCGACGCCATGTTGAAGGAGGAGCAGGAGGGGAGGGTGGCGGGTCAGGGAGGAGAAGGGGAGGGTGGCGGCGGTGGATGGCGGTGTGAGCGGCGGCAGCGGCGGTGGAGGAGAAGGGGAGGGGAGAGCAGCAGCTTGGGGAGGAGGAGGAGGGCAGGGTGACGCTGCTTGGGGGAGGAGGTTGAAAAGAGGAGGGCGCAGCGTGCAGGGAGGAGGGGCGGGACGGGGGCAGGACGGTGGTGCGGGAGAGAGGAGGAGGGAGGAAGGAGGACACGGGGCGGGGTGGGCGGCACTAGGCTTTGGGTTCGGGCGAGGGAGGCCAGTGGGAGGGTTTTTTGTTTCGTGGAAAAAGCGGGTAATTACCTCTCAACTCTAGGGGCAAAGTCGAAACAGGGGCTGCAAGAAGCCGCGGGAAGCTTTCAGATTCCGGCTTCCTCACGTTGTAACGGCTTCTAGCTTCGGAAAAAGTGGGAGAGAAAAGCCGCCTATTTGGAATAGCTTCTGACTTTTCCGAGCAAAAAGCCAAAGCCGTTCAAACAGGCCCATAACCTCCAAGCTGCTGCGTGTTCAGGCCCTTCCTTCAGATTGTATGTACAAGCTGGTTCTTTACATAAAGTATACAGTGCTCTCGGATTTGCACGAATATTTCCTTTGGATGCGGATAATCTGCTAGCTACTCTGTTTATTTATTGAAGCAACTGCATAAGTCCTTTTTTTTAAGAAAAGAAAGGGGGGTGGTTTCAAACATACGGTCAAGACTGATGGAACAAAAAATTAACTTTTATACATAGCCGGCCAAAATAACATGTAAAAAAAATGGATAACATTGTAGACCAGTAACAGCAATGAATGGATGGTTTAAGGATACCTCAGTTCTGCTTAGACCAAACAGCAGTCCAGTATATATATACTACTACAAAGCGGCACAAATTTATTGGCTGCAAATCAAATCCATTCGATCGACATCATACGCATGCCATGATACCGTAATCGGAAATGTGCTGAAACATCGTCTTCCTCCGTTGACGTGAAGGCCGGCTTTGCCGGTTCATCCCAAAATATATAGCTTGTGCCTGCATATATTGTCTATTGGACCCTCTTGAATATATACATAATATTAGAGCACTACGCCGCCTGTTGGGGACCCGACGCGAGGCCACCGCCGCCGCCACTCGTTGGTCAACTCGTCAAGTTCCTGCAGCCATCCAATCTCCTGCGCGCACCTTTGAACCGGTTGCCATGCTTGACCAGACGTATGGAGTCTCCAGGATCTTGCCATTCATGATATATATAAGCTTGGCCACACCAATGCAATTGAGATAGAGAGAGGGAGAGATGGCACAAGTACTGGTGATGACACTAGTAGGTTGGAACTGGGTGTTCCTTTTCTCATTGCAGATGACATTGTTGCCTATGGCTGCCACGAGCAGAAGCGTGGCTTCCGGGGTGACATTGGCAAAACCTGGCTGCAAAGACAGGTGTGGCAATCTCACCATCCCTTACCCTTTCGGCATCGGCCCTGCAGGTTGTTATCGTGTTGGGTTCGAGGTTGCATGCGTTGACGGCCGCACTTATCTGCAACAAGCCAGCAGCAACGTTAACATAGCCATTGCAGGCATCAATCTGTTGGAAGCACAGCTCCGTATCTACTTTCCCCTCATCTGGACGTGCTACGACCAGAATGGCCACAACGGATCTCATTCTCCTGGATCCACCTCATCCTATTCACGTCTCTTTGCGAAACGTCTCTTTGCAATATCCGCCAAGAAGAACAGGATCACTGCCGTTGGATGCAACACCCTTGCCACCGTGGAGAGATTCGATGATAAGCATAGAGCTGCAACTGGCTGCTTGTCCATATGCCTGGACAGGCGAACTGTCGACAATACAGGCCAGTGCTCTGGCACGGGCTGCTGCCAGATAGACCTTGCACCAAACCTGATTACTAACTATTCATATATCCTAAGACTTGATGCCAGGTTCAACAATTCTATGGTTGCTGACTTCAACCCATGCAGCTACAGCTTTCTTGTTGAGCAAGGCTGGTACAGATTCAGTGCCTCTGACCTGGAGGGTGACAATATGAAGATCAAGTACAAGGATGGATTCCCTGGTGTGCTCGACTGGGTTGTGGGACCAGAAGCATGTGACAAAGCAATGATGAACGGAACATCGTATGCTTGCCGTAGCAGGAACAGTCGGTGCATCAAGTCACCAAATGTTCGTGGTGGATATCTCTGCAATTGCTCTGATGGCTACATGGGCAATCCTTACCTGGAAGAAGGGTGCCTAGGTGAGCAAATACTCATAAACTCAATTTCTTGACTGAATGTTCTGAATTTGGTACGTGCACCAATGATTTTCATCACAATTTTTCACCTCCTTTTTCTGCATCGTTGGCAGATATAGACGAGTGCAAACTTCCAGACCAGTATCCCTGCCACGGAATCTGCAGTAACACACAAGGGGGCTATAATTGTTTGTGCAGCCCAGGAACTCACAGCGAGGATCCGAAGAGCAAACCCTGTGATCCAAATCCACGTTCAGAAACTAAGATGATCATAGGTAAACAAATTGTTTGTGTGTTTGAAATTTTGAACTGCTTCGTAAACCTCTGCTAGCTAGAGTAGCTTGTGTAAATTCGATATTTGTTACTTAATTCCAAGGATGGTATTATACCTTAACACTTCTATAAAGCATAATAAACAGCGCGGTAGCAATCAAAATTTTAGTTTATATGCAATGTACCATAAACAAGGCTTTTCTTCCCGCTGAGTGTCTAAAGTCTAAATTCTGCGAGTAGAATTCTGGGAATAATTGTGTCCCTTGGGATCCACACACCCTTTATTTATAGTGACAAAGTTTACAGTCCGACTCTAATACAACTCTCAACTCGCACACGACTTAGACTCTTATTAAACCCTAATAATAATTCTCCAGCACTCCTCCTCAAGATGAATATGAGATAACAATCACGACCATCTTGTTACATATTGCAATATCATTACTAGACTTTACCAAACCTATCATCGACTCCATAACTAATACCACAAAAAAATAATTGCTCACCACCAATACAAACAGGGACGTCACTAAATCCATATCCACCATCTACCAGTAGCCCTGACCTCAACCTCCTCCTCCTCTACCCACATACCCCAGCCACCTTCGGCCTCCACCACCTCTGCCCACACGCCTCCAATCTCAGCCTCCACCACCTCTACCTCTGCCATAGCCCATTACGCCTGACTCTAGTCCCTATCCTCTTTCGGACCTCTCCAGCAACACTACCTCTGGCGCTCATACCAACACCACCACACTACACTTATACCATCATTGACGCAGCCGCTCGACATAGTCTCCACCACCGCACGACACCAATACCATCACTGTCGCTGCCGCTCGACATAGCCTCCACTGGAGCTACCACCAGCTCATGCTTCGTCATCACCATCATCAAGCTCATCACCACCATCGAACATCAACATCCCCTACTAGTACCAACACTAACTCCACGAGTGCCTTCGCTACCAACTCCAACGTCAGTATTATCTACGAGACCATCACCAATTCCACTATTAGCACAACCACCAAAGCCACCGCCTGAACAGTCTTCTCCTCCTGTTTTATAGCCTCTTTGCTTGCCCTAAAACTTTCCTCTTATCTCTCTCTCCTCCTAGCTTCCCTTCTCAAATCCTTCTCCGCTCTCTCCCCTCACCGAGCGCAAGCCTCCTCCTCCTCGCCTTCATCTCCTCCTTTCGCCCTAGGCCCGCTACTACTCCTCTCGTCGAAGCTCCTCCACATACAGATCAAAACTCCACCGGATGTGATCTCCTCGGCCACTCGCGCGAAATAGACGACTACTCACCACATTATCTTAATCTTTAAATTTATTTTACATTTTTTAGTTATGGCATGTTTAGAACTGATTTTTGTGCAGACTACATAGGTGCAGGTAAGCTTACTAAGAGCATCTTTAGTGTATTAAACTAACGTCGATTCAAAGAAATGCCACGTATGCATTCAAGGAACTGAGCTTGTTTTTCTCCAATGTATTGATTAAATTCCTACTAATAACTAGGACCCACGTTACATAAAAAACCACAAAAAATAATATCCTCTCTCAATTGCTCTCTCTCTCTCACACACATTTAATACTTTGAATCGACTCCTATGTAGAGTTCGGTTCCAAGAATTTTTTTGTTGGAATCAACCCCTCAAATGTATTGAATTGATTTAATATCTTCTCTCTCCTTCTTTGAACCGGCTAAAACAACACATTGGAGATAGTCTAAGGAACAAAATTTTGTCTAATTCGAAAGTTTCAAATGGCATGTATCAAATTGGCTCTTCATAAAATACACATGTAGCATGAATATCAATTGGCTAGTAAGGGTCTGCTACGATCCTCACACAAAAAGATGTGTACAGAACTACAGAGACTTTGTAAATGTCATCATTGCGGGAGCTTGTTTCTGGTGCAAGTGTATTAACCAAGTTATTAACTTTATGCATGATATATTGTGTGCATACAGGTTTAGCAGTTGGAATCGGAGGAGCTACAAGTATCTCTGTCATTACTCTAGTTATAGGTTATGTGTCGCTTGCCAAAAAAATCGGACTAAGAAGAGAGGCAAAACAAAGGGAGAAATACTTCGAGCAGAATCATGGGGTATTGCTCCAGCGGCTAATTGTTTCACACCATGATGCAGCTGAACGGACACAGATATTTAGCCTAAAAGAGCTGAAAAAAGCTACAGATAATTTTGATGAAATACGGATCCTTGGACACGGAGGTCATGGCATGGTCTACAAAGGAATACTATCAAATCTGTGTGTGGTTGCCATAAAAGTACCTAAAATTATAGTTCAAACAGAAATAGACCAGTTCATAAATGAAGTGGCAATTCTTTCTCACATCAATCATAGAAACATTGTAAAGCTCTTCGGATGTTGCCTTGAGACTGAAGTTCCTCTGCTAGTCTACGAGTTCATACAAAATGGGAGCTTGTATCATCATCTTCATGCACCAAGTCAGCATTCATTGCCATGGAAAGACAGGTTGAGGATTGCCCTAGAAACTGCAAAAGCCATTGCCTATCTACACTCAGCCGCTTCCATGTCTATATTTCACAGAGACATCAAGTCCTCCAACATACTACTTGATGACAATTTAACTGCAAAGGTATCAGATTTTGGAGCTTCAAGATTTGTTCCAGTTGATCAGACAAGCATACGAACATGCATCCAAGGAACATATGGATACCTTGACCCTGAGTACTATCATACTAGTCGCCTAACCGACAAGAGCGATGTCTATAGTTTTGGTGTGCTTCTTGTAGAGCTGCTAACAAGGGAGAATCCTACTTCCTATTCAAGGGCATGTGAAGGCAGAAATCTGGTTGTGCAGTTCACATCCCTTGTGGTAGAGAACTGCTTATTTGGAATCCTCGACAAGCAGATTGTTGAGGAAGGATGGACAGAAGAAGCAGAACACGTTGCAATACTTGCAGAGGCGTGCTTGAGGTTAAAAGGGAAGAGGCCCTCAATGAGGCAGGTTGAGCTGAAGCTTGAAGCCGTGCATGGTTGGCGCAATCAACTGCTGTGTCCTCCAATTGGGGAAGGAGGATTTGGAGCAAGTCAGAATACGCGCCACAATCCATTAACAGAGCCCAGGCAGAGCAGCACGACTAGGCAATACAGTTTGGAGGAGGAGCTGCTCTTGTCCCTGGAATACCGTAGCCGGTAGGACTTGTAATACTACTGTACTAATTGCTTTGTAAATGGGGATAAATAGGTAATCAGAAGAGAAGTAATTTTTATGGTCATGTAATCTGTGAATGCAGAGTAAAATCTGTCAGTGTGCATGTAATCAAGTTCGATATCGCAATGATGCTTTACAAGTATGAAAGAAGTGAGCGCACAAGTCTGTACATATATGCGACTCTTGTTTGCTTGCTGAATGTATGAGCAACATAATATAATCAGGAATTTTTTTCCGTATTGGCGCTTTTTCGCCTCGTAATTGCAAGAATCTCGCCTTCACGTGGAATTTGCAAAAATAGACCCTTGTCGTATGGTGGCCGTGCGGTATGCTCTCCCCGGCCGTCACCTACCGCACGACTATTTTGCGGTGGAGGCCTTCCACACGGTCACTGTGTGGTAGTGCTACTGTAGCATCACTATCGCACGTCCATAGTGCGTGTCGGGACCCAAAAATACAATTCTGGACCCTCTGTGTATACTGCACTAGTCCAGGATCACACTAGTGCACACAGTGACAACATCAGTGAAATATCAATTCCATATACAAAGATAACTAATAAATAGGCAATAACAATAAACATCAGAGTAAAGACCTTAAGGTCAAAGCTTACAATTAATGCCTCAGAAAGCAAAAAGCTCAAAGAAGGCTGCGGTGAACGAAACGGATAACTCGGTGAAGCCCATCCATATGCCCAAGCCCATCGTCAAGCGCGACCTAGTTCTCCACGATCCTTGAAGTAGACCTTGTTGACTGGCGATTCCTTCACTTCTGCTTGATTCGTCAAAGCAAGCGTGAGTACACACCGTACTCGCAAGTCATACCACAGAAATGCAATTTATAGATGCAGGCTTATTCCAAGGGAATGGCATTCTGTGGTTATTTTGCAGAAATGCAACATTTGCAATTGAATACAAATAATAGATTGATAGCCAAGTAAAACAAATAGATAATCATAATTTAACAATTTGATTTCACAAAGACACACACAACCTAAACAGATTATTCACATAGCCATATGATTTAGATCACACAGCTCCCTTCCCACACATTTATGAAGATCTACCCTAGTGTGAAATCCCGAAACACGTCCATAACCGCGGACACGGCTATTCGAATAGTTTTACACTCTGCAGAGGTTGTACAGCTTTACCCACAAGACACGAATTCTCTAGTTTGTTTGGCATCCGTCGATACCACTGCTCACTACCTTAGGTAAGCAGTCTAGAGTACGTGACAAGGCCTTTACAAAGTCCTGCCTTGACCCAGTTCTGCTCGCTAAGGTTTCGCCGCCTGGCCCCCTCTTGCGCCCGAATCGTCAACCAAAACAGAACTGAATCAAAACATCGCTAATTAATTAGCCAGGTCCGTCCCATACCAGACATGTGGTTGTACGGTTAAGGCCCAGTTCAATGGCGCACATGGTGAGGTCCTTAATTGACCAAGGCAAGACTTCCACATGCCAACTAAACCACACAGCCACACAGATTATTATTCACACAGATCACACAGATTATTGTCCACACAGGTCACACAGATTATTGTCCACACAGATCACACAGATTCCACCATTTCACACAGTATCCACCACTTGCCTCAGTCCAAATCCTTTTTACCACCCAGTTGATTTAAGTGCAACACATGCCACAAAGACACATAGTACACACAGATTATTATAAGATTGCATATTCACTTAGTCAGATTAATAATTGCAGTCTCACATGAGTAAATGGTTCGTGGCATGGCTAAGCAATCTACTCGTACTAACCAACCCACGTTGGTGCTACAATAATACCAACTATTAAATAACCAAGCTAGGGTGACAAAAGATTATGGCATATCAATTAGACAAGGTGGATATAACAAATGGGATAATAGCTACACCCAAAAGCATTTAAATAAATACTTAAAGTAAATGCAATAATTTGAATCAAAGTAATTTTAGAAAACTAGGATTCAATATGATCAAAGGTACAACTTGCCTTGCTAGCAATGACGATCTTATTTAGACTTTAATCTTCTACTTCCTTGATCTTCTGCTCCTTCCTGATCAGCACTTCTCAAGATGTCGATGTCTACTCGCAAACAAGTAAATAAACCAAATAAATAAACAACAGAGAGCGAACAAACTCCAAAAATTAAATAATAATCTCAGATAGATAGATATTGATTTGAGATGAATTTAGGAATTTGAATGGACTCAATCGGAGTTCGGATTCAAAAGATGTGAGCTCGAAAGATCACATGAAATGATGAAATTGATAGAGACAAGAATATTCAAGAATATTCTTTCGGATAAATAAAATAAAAGAATTGGATACTTACAAGTGGGGTCCACTGGTAAGTGAAAGAGGAACAAAGGCATTGATTGACATGTGGGGCCAATCGGATAATTGAACATCGAAAATTAAATTAATTTCGAAAAGGAACTGTGGATGACAGTGGGGTAGTGGTATTTATGAATTTCTAGAATTAAAATAATTCCAGAAATAAGGTAGAGAGAGCGGCAAGTGGAACCAATGAATAAAAGGGTTTTCAAGAATTAAATTAATTCCGAAAATAAGATTAGGGTTGACATGTGGGCCTTGGTCTATAGACCAAGTCCACAGAGATATGCTAGTCCACGGTGGACCAAGCTCATGAACTAGGGTTTGATCAAGGGTTGGTGACATGCGGGACCAGATGTAAGAGAGAGAAATAATTAGGGTTTCTAATTAGGTGGATGACATGTGGGGTCAACATGTAAGTGAGAGAGGAAGAAAGAGTATATAGCTTGAATTGATTAGATGACAAAGGGTCACGCATCGAAGGTCGACAAGGAAAATGCATGTGTTCAGCAAGACATACACACCTCCTGTCTGACATATACTTCATGCATGCATGGTCCAAAGAAGCACAGAGGAAAAAGGTAATTACTCTTGGGACCCACATGTAAGAGAGGAAAAGGAAAGCCAAAAGAATCAACAAAGTCTGTGTTGATAATTTGCATGCGTGTCCAGAGAAGGATCATAGAACAGGGGGCAAGGCTGCTGCCTGCCTGCTCTTAGCGCAAAGGGCAAGAGATGGCAATGGAGATGTATCGGCAAGACCTTGGTTTGGTGCATGAGCAACTATGACCTACATGGAAGGGAAAGAAAGACAGACATAGAAGAACATGTGCTGCCTGCATCGGTCTAAAGAAGAAACAAAAACAAGTCCTCACGGCGGATCATGGCGCAACGATATGGCAAGGCAAAGGAAAAAAAATAGAGAATAGAGAAGATACTTGGCCTCACTCATCAGAGGAAGGAAAAGAATCGGAGAATCAATAGAACCGAACCCACGCACTGCACCATAGATTTGAACAGGCACGACCGGTTCCTGGCGCTCAGAGGCTTGACTTGGTGATAGGGGATGGCTGCTCTGTGCATGAGATGGCAAAGACATGAATTAGGGAAAATAATTAACAGAGAGATGCATACTTGAATTGTGGCTGGATCTTGCCTAGCGCATGGCTCGATATTGGTTAGGCTACACGTAGAAGCAAAGAGATAGAAGGATTAACCGAGCATCAACTGATTGAGTAGCCAAGGAAATCACCACTGCACCAATACGTATATATATACATAAACAGTGTATAGATGAATAGGGCGCATGGGGTGGCCGGCGGCCGGAGACGACGCGGCGGCGGCGAAGGGGCAAAACGGAAAGGAAACGACGAGCCGGACGCAATGGTGCGATCGGATTTTGGAAAAACTCACCGAGGAAGCGGCAACGCGACGAACGTGGTTGGGCTTTAATGGCCGACGGTGCTCCGGCGATCTTCGGGCGAAGTGGATGGTACCATGACGTAGAGGACGACGACGCGAAGCCAACGCCGCAGACGGTTCGGCCGGCGGACGTCGGATGAAGGCGCAACTCGCCGGAGAAGACTTTTGGGAGGAGCTCGGTAATCTGCAGATTGCGACGAAACTAGATTGATTCGGAGAAAACCAAATCAGGGGATTGAAAGAGGAGATCAACACGGACGTGTGAGCGCAAACGGCTTGCTTTTATACGCACCGTAGAGAAAAATATCGAATTTGGAAGGTTTGGTATACGTACGGGAGCTCTGGATCGGTTCTGGACTCGGACGGAGGTCGAGGATGAACAGTGTCTCGCAATTTACTGTAGCACGGGATCCAGATGAACAGTACCCGACGGTTACTGTAGCAGTGCGGCAGGAGAGAGAAAACTCAGGATTTTCGGAATTAAATAAAATCCTAAAAATCGAGGAGATCCAAATAAATAGCAAACAAATCCAGAAAATACCAGAAAATTCCTTGGAACACAAGGAAGCCAAATAACTCATGTTTTTATTTAATTGATGTTTAGATTAGTCAAATTAAATATTTTTAATTTAGAAAATTCTCAATTAAGCTTTATTAATCCGAATAAAATTGGCGAAATTTTCCAGGGACCTAAACTACTCAAAAGATTTTTGAAAAGCCAAATTTTGGGACGTTACAGTGCGGCAGTGATACTGTAGCATTTTTTTTCCTTTTTTTTTAAAAAATCACTTAAGTATACATTATATGAGTATTTAAATATAGAAAATGAGCTCGAAAAATTATAAAATTTTGCTTGGGGCCTTCCGACACAGTGTACATATTTTTGGATTTTTTTTAAAAATTTTATCTGTTCTGAATTTTCTTGAAAATTCATTTAAGTATACTATCTTTAAGAATTTTAGAGAAAAATTCAAAACTGATAAAGTTTTGAAACAATTACACAAACAAGCATACTGTGTTGGGAGGCTCTGCAAAATATTTTATAATTTTTGGAGCTCGTTTACTATATTTAAAAATTCATACAAAAGTACACTTAAATGATTTTTTTTAAAAGGGAAAGGCACTACCACACGTTGGTCGTGCGACATGAGGGCAGGTGGCGCCCGTGGAGGGCCTGCAGCACAGTGGTTGTGCGACAGTGGGTTATTTTTGCGACAAAAAAAATCCGACCACGGTTATTCTTGTAAATACGGGACGAAGAAACGTCAATAAGGCCAAAAAGTCTATAATCAGTCCAGTGCAGTGATAACTGTTGAGTACTATTGATTTAAAAATCCGTACATCCCCTAGCACATGTTTATAATTGTATACGTTAGTGATACATTCACACTCTCGTATAGCGCTGACACGATCGAGACGTACTTGCGTGTAAATAAAAATGAGCACCAAGATTTGAATCTTGGTGAATGGAGTGGTGCTCTCATGACTCAGTTTGTCGTTGTTGTTGCTGCCTTATAACCTGTATGTGTGCCAAATCTACTGCCGTAAAGTGATTGCACACTTTACAAAAAATCTAGTACACTACTTGAGCAAAGAATTGAGGCGGATGACCCGAGTCAAGTTGTATCATTGATCCAGAAAGGTTCCACGAAGTGTCTTCACTGAGGCAGATGATACGGCTGAGGTGTATGATCCGGCTCAGGCGGATTATCCGGCTTAGCCTAACAGCAAGTTTTTGAACCGTTGGGGCTGAGGAAAACTGAACTGAGGTGGATGGTCTGGGTTTACAGGCACTTTTTAGAAAATGTGTCAAACAACTAGTTTTTGAATGGAGATGCTACATAAATGGACCATGGGTGTTCAAGTTAGTACTCTTGTGACTCCAAAAACAATCTTACATATAGAGGAGTTCAAGGGCACTCAAGAGGTCCAAATTAAGATTTTAAGAGTGTGAGGGAGTAGATTAGGCTTTAGTGTGCATCTCTTAGTTGCTTGACTTGCTAGGTTCAAATGATACCCTTGGGCTTATTACTCTTGATTTCTAAATGGCATGGAGATATGCTCTTGGTGACCTTCCAAGGAGGAGCCTATGGAAGACATTAGGAGGGTTGTAAAGATTTGGAGTCCACCTATCCAGAGAGGAGGAGCACTGTTATGTGGGGGATTCCATATCACCGCGCGGGCCTCACCGTGCACAAAAGGCGTGGCCGGCTAGGACACTGCCATAGGAATCTCCAGATAAGAGATTCATATCTCTTCACTTATCCTTAGATTGGTTATTTTCAGTAAGAGATCAATTCGTGGTCTGTTACCAATGATTATTAGTTGGGGATAGACGTGTTGGTATGAAAGCGTCTGATAAAGTGATTGATAAATTGAACAAGAGATTGAATAACTGGAGAAATAACTTGCTCTCTTCTGGAGGTAGATTGATTTTGGTCAATAGTAGTTTGAGTAGCCTCCCCATCTACACTATAGGTTTTTATAGATTTAGTGAGGAGGTTCATAATAAGATGGACACTATTAGATCAAATTTTTTGAGGGGTGCTAGTGGTAATTTCAAGTACCACATGGTTAAGTGGATTGCAGTTCGCAGGCCCAAAGATTTTGGGGGCTTAGGGATTGTTAACACAAGGATTTTGAATGATTGTCTTTTGGTTAAGTGGATTTGGAAAATTTGCTCAGCTAAGAATGAACACTGGTTTAAAATTCTTAAAGCCAAATATTTTCCTAGGGTGATTTTAGGGAAGCTAGAACTTTAAATGGTTCTCAGCTTTGGAAAGATGTGCTGAAAGTTAGAGTTTTGTTTCATAAGGGAGTAAGGCATGAGATTGGTAATGGTTGTAGCACTTCCTTTTGGGGGGATGTTTGGTTGGGAGAGTGTCCTCTAAAGGTTCAGTATAATAATATGTTTTCTATTTGTCAGGCTCCTGATCTTTGTGTTGCCAAGAGTTTGGTGGGGGTGTTGGAAATATGCCCTAGAGGCAATCATAGAGATGATTATATTTCATTATGTTCATGACATTGGATAATGTGTTATCTTGTTCCTAGAATAATATTGTTAATATTTATTATCAAGTATGTGACTTGGTTGTGAAACTCTATATTTCTGCGATAATTATTCTTACACGATCCCTGGTCGTAAACATATGAGGACACATATGAATAGACTAGCATATGTATTGGTTGATGACTATGTTTCACGAGTCATAGATATGGAGATATTAAACCGATAATATGGCACTACTACAGAAATGCTAATACTAGACACGATCACGAGCGGTTCATCGAAACCGCTCAGATAAACACAATCTCGAGCGGTTTTGTTACCCACCGTCGTGTTATTCTCCGCGCTAAAAACCGCTCAGTGAAGATGTCATATCACGACGGTTCATATTTGGAACCGCTCGATACTTCACAAACTATGAACCGCTCGTGATATTACCCAATATCACAGACGGTTTTAGAACCGTCTGTGATACTTCACGACGGTTCCAAACATGAACCGTGTGTGATATTGCCCAATATCACGACGGTTTTGTTAAAACCGTTCGTGATAATTAACTCATCACAGACGTATATATATAGCTCCGCCTCCCGCCAAAACAGATATAGTCTTCTTGATCTCCATATCTCTGGCGCTACGATAGGTCCACCGCCGTTCCGTGCGGTTTGAGTACATCGCCTCACCTCACCGAGCCGGCTGGTCCATTTCAATTGTATATTGTCGCCGAGGAGCTTGCCGCCGTCGCCTCTCACCGATCGGCGACCCACCAGCGCCTTGAACCTTCCCGACTTTCATTGACACCTTCCTCGTGATCGAGGTGAGATCTTGAAGCATAAGCATCCTTTAATTTGAGTAGTTTGACGTTTACGTCGAAATCGCTAGTTTCAGCGCCCCATGTGGGACATCACCGTCGGTTCGCCTCGGCGAGACCTTAGGGCCGAGAGCCACGACTATATAGCAATGCGATGTCACCCCTAAGCCCGCTTTGAGCTTCAAATTAATCCTCTGTTTTTAATCATTTAGTTAATAAACTAACGAGTCTATGACATGTGGGATCGCCATAGATTTTATAAATAAAATCATGAAATAAAAAATGAGTCACTGACAAGTAGGGCCCACATGTAAGTTAATAAAATCCGAAAAAATGTAAAAATAAAAAAATCGTAATTAAGACTCAGAAAATACTACGCTTTCGAAAGTCATCACCCTTTTATTTATTTTCAGGGTTTTCAATATGAACCGTGTGATGGACCGAAGTTGGATGTACACTGAGAACCGTGTGAGTGAAGAGTACATTAATGGTGTGTCTGCTTTTACAAGAGCTGCCGAGGAGGATATGTTGAATAAGGGGCGGAATATATGTCTTGTTCATGCATTGATTGCGAGAATCAAGATGTTTAACAACCGAGCGCAGATCGAAGCACACTTGATTCAAGGGTTTCAAAAAGGGTTATACATGTTGGACCATCCACGGTGAAGAGCATATTATCTGAAGTCAACGATATGCATATTATCAGAAGTCAACGATATGCCGCCAATGATGTCGATTGTGGTTCGATTCGGATAGGTCCGCACGATGACAATCTAGATCGAGATGCTTCATGATGCGAAGGAAGCTGTGATGAGAGGGAGTATGTTCAATTCCGGGCGTGATGGAGGACTCGGAGAAACCTTTGTTCCCTGCCGCAAGTCGGAATACACAAGGTTGTCATCCGTGCTTAAACTGCTGAAATTGAAGGCAAGCAACGGTTGGTCCGACAAGAGTTTCACGCAGTCATTAGGTCTCTTAGCGGACATGCTTCCTGAGGGAAATGAGTTGCCCAAAACCACCTACAAAGCCAAAAGGTTCTTTGTCCATTGGGAATGGAAGTAGAAAGAATACATGCATGTCCGAACGATCAGTATCCTCTACCGTAACGAGTATACAAACATGCATGTATGTCCGTGTGCAACGATCCCGATACAAGCGTAAGAAGCAATCGATGACGACGAGGAATCGAGGTGAAGAAAGGACCTCCTGCTAAGGTGGCGTGGTATCTTCTGTAATTCCCGTTTGAAGCGGTTTTGCGAACCCAAAGAATGCAAAAGCTGGCCAGATTGGCACTCGAGAGGAGCGTAAGAATGATGGAAAGTTAAGACACCTGCTGATTCCGCCCGGTGGAGAAACATCGATAGGAGGTTTGCGAGACTTGATGTGGAACCGAGGAATATAAGGTTTGGATTGAGTACAGATGGAATGAATCCTTTCGGTAACATGAGCAGCCGACATAGCACTTGGCCCGTGACGCTCTGTATCTACAACCTTCCTCCTTGGTTGTGTATGAAGCGGAAGTATATTTTATTGTCGATACTTATCCAAGGGCGAAGCAACCAGGGAATGATATTGATGTGTACCTAGCACCATTGATGGAAGATCTAAAATCTTGTGGATTGAAGGGCAGTATGGGATGCGTACAAACGAGAGAACTTCACTTTACGTTCCTTGTTGTTCTCGCACCATAAATGATTATCCTGCCCTTGCTAATCTGTCGGGCCAGAGTACAAAAGGGGCCAAAGCCTGTACTCACTGCTTAGAAGATACCGAGAGTGTGTGGCTGAATCACTCGTGCAAAACCGTGTACATGCGTCATCGTAGGTTCCTTCGGAGGGCTCACCCATACCGCAGGATGAAGAAACAATTCGACGGAGAGAAGGAGGACAGCTCACTCCAAGGCATTTAAGCGGAAAAGAGGTCTATGATATGGTTAAGGATTTAGATGTTGTGCTTGGAAAGGGATGTAAATCGAGGACAAGTAAGAAGAACATGTGGAAGAAGAGATCAATATTTTGGGACTTACCTTATTGGGAGCACCTAGAAGTTCGCCACTGCATCGACGTCATGCATGTAGAGAAGAATGTATATGACAGCGTGATAGGTCTCTTACTGAACATTCGTGACAAAACAAAGGATGGTGTCAACGCACGGCTTGACTTGGTTGATATGGACATCAGACCTGAGTTAGCACCAACAAGGACCGATAAAGGACGAACGTACCTTCCCCCTGCTTGTTACACTCTGTCCAAGGCCGAGAGAACCGAACTGTGCCGGTGCTTGCATGGCGTGAAAGTTCCGTCCGGTTACTCCGCCAACATGAAGAAACTTGTTTCGATAAAAGATTTGAAGTTAATTGGCATGAAGTCTCATGATTGTCATGTGTTGATGACACAAATGCTCCCTGTTGCAATTAGAAGTATTTTGCCGATCAAGGTCCGAGAGACAATCATGAGGTTGTGTTATTTTTTTAACACAATTGCTCAGAAGGTCATCGATCTCGAAGGACTAGATGCTCTGCAGGACGAGGTGGTGACGACACTATGTGATCTTGAGATGTATTTCCCTCCGTCGTTTTTCGATATCATGGTCCATCTCATTGTTCATATTGTGAGGGAGATAAAGATGTGCGGGCCCGTGTTCCTACGTAGCATGTACCCGTTCGAGAGGTTCATGGGAATTCTCAAGTCATATGTACGGAATCGATCTCGGCCAGAGGCAAGATCGTCGAAGGTTATGCAACCGAAGAGGTCATTGAGTTCTGCCTCGATTACATGGCTCAGGTCGAACCGATAGGTGTGCCTCGATCTCGCCATGAGGGGAGGCTCGAGGGTATCGGGACCATCGGAAGGAAAGCAATCACTCCAAATATGGATCGTATGCTCAAGCCCATTTCACGGTCTTGCAACACATGACCAAGTGTCCTCAGATATCGACCAAAGACAAGGGCGTGCTTGACATGTAATCCGCTGCGGCGGATGTTTGGATCACGAGACAACACAATGCAGCGGTTCAACCAATGGTTGAAGGAGCGACTTGCTAGGAGCTCGTCAAGTGATATCTTGACATGGTTGGCAAAAGGGCCAACATTTACAGCTTGTAACATGGCGAGGATACGACATAAATGGGTACACATTCTATCTGCAGCTCGGGATATAAAAAGCACTAACCGAATAGCGTCCGTCGCATAGATGCATTCAAGACGATGGGTGAGGAGCTCCTACTATGGGCAAATAGAGGAGATATGGGAGCTCGACTCGTGCTTTTCAAGATCCCCTATTTCGGTGCCGTTGGGTCCATCTCCCACAGTGAAGGTCGACAAATGCACGGCGTCACTACCGTGGACCTCGAGCGTGTCGGATACAAAGACGAACCATTCGCATCAAGCTAACCAAGTTGTTCAAGTCTTCTATGTTACCGACCCAAAAATAAGAAGCGCCACGTAGTTCTTCATGGAAAAAGGAGGATTGTCGGAGTTGAGAATGTAGTGGGCGAGGAAGAATACAATCAATTTGACGAGTTGCCTCCTTTGGAAACGGCATAAGGGTCGAGGAAGAAGAACATGACGAAACTAGCTACATAACGCGTCGATCATCATGAAGGGCTAATTTTTAAAGATTAATTGAACAATGTGTGTATATGTATATACATTCGATGAATGGTTAATTTTAGTTCATTTGAGTTAATTAATTGATTTGTACTTGTGAAATGGATGTGATTGTTTCTCAAATGAATGTGAATTGGATGTATATACATGTACTTGTTGTCTTTTACGCTTGTTTCAGAGGGCATGGCTAGCATTTCCTGAGGCTAGCCAATAAACAGATCGATCTAGATATTAACCAATACAAAAATAATATAACAGACGGTTTGAACTACAGACCGTCTCACATGTATATCACAGACGGTTGTTTATCAAAACCGTCATGCTATATATATATCACGACGATTGTTTATTAACACCGCTCGTGATATACATCATATATCATGAGCGGTTCTAAGTTAGAACCGTGCGTGATATCACATATCACGAGCGGTTGTTTATTAAAACCGCTGCATGATTCATCACATATCACGAGCGGTTGTTTATTAAAACCGTCGATACATCGATATCATGAGCGGTTCTAAGTTAGAACCGCTCGTGATAGTGTATCACGAGCGGTTCTAATTTAGAACCGTCTCGTGATGTCCATCCCTATTTACATTCGGACTCTAGCTAGGGTTTGCCGCGCCGCCACTCTCAAACGATTAAGTTTCTCAACTCCTCTCGCTCCCTCCTCCCCCGAGCCCGTCGCCACCGTCCTCGACGCCGCCTCCTCGAGCCCGGCGCTTCTCCTCCCGATCCGTCCAACACCGCCTCCTCCTCCAGCCCGGCGCGCCTCCCCCAGAGCCCGCCGAGCCTCCTCCTCTGACCGGCGTGCCTCCCCGAGCCCACCGCGCCTCCTGCCCGAGCCCGCCGCCTCCTCCTCCCAGGCCAGCCGCTCCTCTTCGACGCCGCCGCCCTCTTGCTCGTCTTGCTCCTGCTCGTCCGTCTCGTCGGCGTCCAAAGGTAACCAATGCCGAGTTACCGATCGACCCCCACGCCCCTTTCCCTAACTATTTCTATCAATAATCTGTCATGGTCCTTCTTGATAATTGTACATGTTTTAGGAATTTGTATTTGTTCTAGTCAGTTATTCATATGGTATTTGTTTTGATACTGCTACTGGAATACATTGCAATGATAATTCTATTTCTTGTGAAGATGTCTTCCGCTCATTCTGAGTCATCGCCGCCTCATGTGTCTGATGATGCACCATCCTCTGGAACAATATCCAACCGCGGTAGAAGAAGAGGAATATCGAAAAGGCCCACAGGCCGATTTACCATCACGGAGGTCGATCAGTCTGGGACCCCTATCAATCCTCGCCGAGCAGCGTCCACATTCCGGAGAATGGTCGGAATAGTTGCACGGGAACGGATCAAGATCACCTATGATTCGTGGAAGGTGGTGCCCGGACCACTGAAAACTGTTGTGCTGGCGGAAATTCTCGCATTGTTCGAGATCCCGGAAGAACTCCTGGACTCCGTGCGACGACACGTGTTGCTACAGGCGTGCAAAGCATGGAAGAACTTCAAGAGCACGCTTGTCAAGAACTACGTGGAGAAGGATCTGAAGCCGCCCTTCCACAAGTATCTATTCTTGGAAGAGTCCTGGGCCGAGTTTGTGGCGAAGAAGACGACAGATGAATTTAAGAGTGAAAGTGCGGCGCTACGGCCCTCGAGCAAAAAACAAGCACCCCCACAGACTCGGCACCGCTGGGTATGCGGGTAAAGCCCCGATATGGAGGGATCGAGGAACAGCGAACAGCGGTTTGAATCTCTCCTGCTATTTCCCGAGATCACTAATGTCTTGCGCTACCGACAAAGGTTATTTGCGAGGTTATGTATTCGCCCACGGAAGTGTACTTTCCAAACCCCAAGACCGAAGTGTCCCAACGCTGGTAAGATATCGAACTACCTAGTTTGTAATTACTCCATAACTTCATAGGAAGTGAAATGACATGTCGGGCTATATTGCGATAACGTTGAGTGCACAATCTTCCCAAGGCTCATTCCAGCAGATAGGAGAAAGATATACTCTCTGCGCCCTAGGAAACAAGTGAGCATCCGGTCGCACGAGAGGCGCCGGTGTTTTTGTTACATGGGAACAATGGTTCCAAGCGGACTCGGATCGCATCGAGTAGGAAGAGAGCCAAAGCCGAGCACGATGCAAAGCTACGAGAGGATCTTCGTGCATCCTCGTGAGATGAGCTCATCGAAAATTCAATCAATCCTTTGAGGAAAGGATTCGTGCATTCGAGCAAAAGCGAGATAGAGACCTTTGAGGAAAGGATTAAGGGATTGCAAATGCCAAGTCGGGTTGGAAGCCCTACCCCTACTATACCGCTAGCCCCCCAAACATCCGAGTAGCTACGCCGTCCAACCCTAACCCTACCACAATAGGTGATGACAGATTTTCCGTCGATGACATCCGGTAATAATTATTATCTCCGGAATGCTCAATCCATTGATAGGCCCGTTGGAGTAGCTAATTTTGTATCGTTATATGCGTGGGTGGCTACTGAAGAGCAAGCTCCAAGTGAGATATGTCTCTGTTGCCCTAGATGTCTTGCTTGGGGCGTGTATTCATCCGCATCGAGCTTTGGTGCACGGTGCAAATCTAGCGCCGGGTTTCGCAAAAGTGAATGTGGACGGTGTTTGTGCCAATTTCGAGGCCATCCCGCTGAAAATTCCCCCAAACGATGAGGTCATGACTCTAGGGCAAGCCGTTGGAACATTCATCCAGTGGCCCAAGGAGGACATCTGCCTGGAGCTACCTGCTCCGGTGTCAACTTCACGGGAATGTCCTGCAACGGCATCAAGTCCTCGGGACTGACCGCACCGGCTACTGACCGACATGGCAAGGGCCCGCACAGATCACATGCATCTACACTCGTGCTCGATCGACTCTTGTGAAGTCGACCTATACAAAGCAAGGCAAAGGGCAAGGGCAAATCGAAGACGATCGAGTCCTCTCCTAATATCCCTTCTTGCCGTTGGCGGAAATACAAGCGGCGGCCGCTGCTCGAGAAGTTAGACAGCCCTACCCTAGGATTTGGATTGCACGAAATTGCATGCATGGTACATGGAGCATACCCAACAAGCGGTTGATCAACGATGCTCGGTGTCACCGTCAAGTTCAAGGAGCATCATTTTAACCACATGTATCAAGGCGCCGTCTTCACGGTGACCTTCGACGACTTGTTCGTCTCTTCAACCTCGGCGAGCTCGACGTCTCAATCATACGATGCTGGACACTGTAAGTGTGTACAATCACGGTCAATGTTCGTGTAATATTGATAAATGTTATATATAACTCCTAGCTTTTGTATAATAGATACATGATCTGTGAAGCCGAAAGAAGGAAATCACCGGTAGGTTTCCTCGACCCACACGTTGTCTCCGAGCAAAGCATCACGGCGAATGCAACATTCGTCGAGAATTACGTTATAGATTTTTTCATGGCTCACCGCAACAAGGAATTCATACTTTTGCCCTACAACCAGAAGTAAGTAGTGTTGCACTACTGGCTATACTTGTTGATTTGTACTTTATAAGCAACACGAACTTAGGTTTAATGACCATGCTGACATACCTATGTAGGTTCCATTGGATTCTAATTGTAATTATACCAAAACGGAAATACGTAATATACCTAGATTCCCTACAGAGGGCCACTCACAACTTCACAGCTATCCGGAGTTTAATCATCAGGTAAACACATTTCCTCCATAGAAACTCTATTGTAGTCTTTCCTTCCTTTGCAATGGCTAAGGCTAACTTCTTGGAGTCACGTAGGGTGTTCGACGTGTTACATGCTAGAGGATGGAATATCAAGGGAAGGACGCTGGAACATGATAAAAAATTCCCGTACTTGCTAGCTAGTATACATTGATCCTATATAACACTTCGTAGCAATGCCTCTCGAACTAACCAATTCTATTTTTGCAGTGCCACCGGCCGCCGCATAGCGTCTGTGGATACTATGTTTGCCACAACATGCAACTACTCATCGGTTCGCGATCACCAATGATCCTCGGGTTTGTCAATCTTTCAACAATTATTTCATATATACTTACCAATTTATATAAGCCCTAATTTAACCTTCATATCGACACCTTCATATCGACAAAGTTGCGAACATCGCCGAAATGCGTTGGAACAGAGCGAGCTCATAAAAATTCGATCACACCTTGCGTCATTCCCGAATGCACGGGTCATAAATCCAAATAGGAGTTTCCACAAAGGTAGCAGATTGAACTTGATTGAGATAGATTGAACATAATGGTACATGTGTGTAAATTAATGTACATTAATGGTTAAATTTAGTTAATTGATTTGTGAATTGGATGTGTGCTTGTTTCTGAAATGAATGCAATTTTGATGTGCTTCTGAAATGAATGAGAATTGGATGTGCTTGTTTCAGAGGGCATGGCTAGCATTTCCTGAGGCTAGCCAATAAACAGAAATAGATTTAGCAATGTAAAGACTACCACGACGAGCGAGTCAGAGATGAAACCGTCTGTGATGATCGACTACCCTGACGATGCGATATGAAACTATGCGTGATAGTGGATCATCGCGCACGGTTTCATATCTGACCGTCTGTAATCGACTATCCTGCACGGTTTCATCTACGAGATCGTGCATGGTAATCGACTATCACGCACGGTTTTATCTACGGACCGTGCAGTAGTAGTCGATTATCACGACGGCTGCATCTACTGCACCGCTCGTGATAGTATGTATTATGCACGGTTCGAAAACCGCTCGTGATGACCATTAGCATTATCGACCCATAAACTCGCATCGGCTCACGGAACCGTCTGTGATGGCGTTTTTGAACCGTCTGTAAAGGCCTTTTCTGTAGTAGTGTGGACACATGTTAGAGAACATGATGTTGGATAAGACCCACCTTGAGACACTATTGAGATTGTTATGAATCTATGTGTCGTTAGTTGGTCTCAAGCAATGATGATGTATAATCCTTAGACCTGAGATCAGCATGGTTTCCTACATGTGTAAGAGCACTCTTAGGGGTTGCCAAACACTACACCGTGAATCGGGTAGTTATAAAGGTAGCTTTGGGTATGCTCAAACATGGAGAGGAATGTGACTGTCGGATATGGGATTTGCCCTCCTAACATAACAGAGAGATGTCTCGGGCCCTCGTTGTGATCGGATAAAGAAAGTGCATGGCCATGCCACTAGTAGTCAAGTGTTCGACCACATGAAGTTATCTCGACACTCGACGAGAAAGCATTGAACAGTCCATGGATGACACAACATCTCACCGAGTTCAACCAGATATCGTGAGGCAACGGAGAATACATGAGTAGGTTAGTTCGACTCGACCACGGATCGTGGTATGGAGATACAAGCAAGTCGTAGACTAGTCGAACGTAATCACAGAGTGGTCGAAACCAAGTCGTAAGGAGTTACGAGTTGGTCGTGATCAAATACTGGCCGGTCGATAAAGATATGACCTAGTCGTAAGTGATAAGGACCTAGTCTTAGATCATATTGCATTAAGGTTCGTCTGATGTAATTTGTGTGTATTCGGGAATCGATATGCTCGCTAGGAGCGCTTCGACTTGTGGTCGAAAATGGTTTCCGACTCACAACCGAACTACACATGAACCTCTGGGTCACACACTTAATGGGTTGAACAAACCAAGACGAATCTGATTCAGAACGTGTTCGGATAGGATCCGCCACGAGCACTATATAAGGAGGTGCATGAGGTCATTGGGAAGGATGCGTGAAACACCACCGAAACCCTAGCCGCCATCTTCCCGAGAGCTCCACCGTGCGACTTGGTGCCGCACACCACACCGCGTTGGTTGTTCCTTCCCCGGCGTGTGGATACCGAGAGGCGCTACTACGATTGTTGCGCTTGAGGACGATCCGCGATCTTGACAAGGAACCGCAGACGTTGTCGGAGGAGACGATCGACTACGACCACTACATCGACTTGTCGGACGTTGGACGATCGACTCGACCACTACATCGACGCTCTTCGTTGGACCAGCTGCTCCAACCCTTCTTCCGCCGATTTGCTGGCGTCGGTGGTAACGATCTATGATCATCTACTTGCATGGCTTCCTCGGTTTATGGTAGAAAATTTTTGTTTGTAGCTTTCGTAGCCTACCCGTGACCCAATAGGGGGATGTTTGGAATATGAAGTTTAATAGAAATTTTGGGGAGGAAGAGACTTACCAGTGGGAGAACTTGAAACAATCGATCTTGGAGATTGACCTCAATGCTGACAAGGACAAAGTAATTTGGTGTTTGGAGAAATATAGGGTTTTTTCTTGTTAGATCACTTTATAGACATATTGTTTTTGGGGGTGTTGTTTGTAGAAAAAGGCAAAAACTATGGAAGAGAAAAATTTCTTTGAAAGTTAAATTTTTTTTGTGGAAAGGAGAGAACAAATGCGTTTTGTGTGGTGTCGAAGAAAACCTTGATCATGTTCTCTTTTCCTGCATTTTAGCTAAATTTTTCTGGTGCTGTGTCAAAGAGGTGTTAAGTTGGGATCGCATTCCAAGTTCTTTAGATGATTTCCAATTGAATTGGTTGGAGAAGAGGGGAGCTAATGATTATAATTTTGCTCTGTTTAGTTTTGCAGCTTCAACTTGGTACCTATGGAAAATTAGGAACAAAATGACATTTGACAAAAAATTTCCTAAGCAACCTTTGGATGTGATTTTCAGTTTTTTATCTTGTTTGCAGCAGTGGAGGATACTCATCAAGAAAGATGATAATGAGCAGATGGGGTGTTTCTTAAAGACCTTTGAAGATTGGGCTAAAGACTTTTTGCGTTCTGGAAAGTGCTGATCCATTCTGTAATAGGCTAGTTCAATCGTTGTGGTTGTCGATAGTTTGGGAGTTGATTTGTTTTGGCTCTCAGTTTTGTCTGGTTGATCTTTGTAAGCTGGTTTCCCTAGCAACTTGTTTCTACTCTTTTCTGTAAGAATTGTTATGTGCTTTGTATAAAAAGCCGGGTTTACCCCTTTTCAAAAAAAAAAAGTCTCCTCTTATTTCCCTAACCTTCCTCTCCTTCTTGCCGTGAGCCGGGTCTGCCATCACGGCGTTGGGTCGTCGGAATCACCGACCGAAACTCATTGTCAGTCATGACTCATGATTATCCTTTACGCAATTTGGGTCATACCAAGGACTACCATGAGTTGATTGCTTAGATCCTGTGTGGGTTCAAGTAGGAGCTATACTCTTACGAGAGTGCTCCAACGAGGATTAGGGGAGATCGTTGAATCTCTGAGACCTCGGTAAAAAAAAATCGGTTGTCTCATGTCCCCTTTTTATGTTTCCGCATTTAAATTCTTGTTCTTTCAATTCCAATATTACTAGACTTGTGTAGGATTGAAACTTAGGTTACAATATTTTATTAGCATGTTTAGGAGTTGATTGAGCACGCTAGTAAACCATAGGCACTTAAGTTAGGAGTAGTCTCTAAATTGCTCTAAATTTGTTAAATTTGGTCTAGTTCGAAAAAGATACCCAATTCACCCCTCCCCTCTTTGATATCCGATCCACTTCAGATTTCAATTAGTTTTTCATGATAGATTCCTCAGTATCAGTAGGACAGATTCAGCCTTTACATTTAGTGCCATTTGGGCTTCTCTTTCTATCCAGATAATAGCATGGTCAGCCGTTGCATTGCAAGAGAGAACAATGTGCTCAAATCTGCCATCCACCGGAACTGCTGTTCTTACAACGGGGGGATATCTTCCACATCTGCAGCAATTATTTCAAGAAACTATAATTCTCAACTAATGGTATCAGAGTAGAAAAACTGAAAACTGGAAATTTTTTTCCCTAGAACCTCCCCATTTGGGAGAAATTAATTGCTTATTGCAATTTTATTAGTGGCACAAGCTAATGAACAAACCTTTTTTCTTGCACTAGCGGAGAAAACATCACTGAAATCTCGTAAAAACCAAATTGGTGGAAGATCAAAGAGAGCAGTATGGCGTAATGGCAACACTCATTTATCAAAGTCAGTGATACTTTGGCAGCTCTGTATTCTATTTTCTGAAGATGAAATGGAGCGTCCAAAGATGTTTACACCTATAGTTATTCTTGTGTTAGTGAACATGAACATTATTTATATGGTTTGTATAATGAGAAACATTTAGAAAAGGAAGGTAAACTAGTACCTGAAAGGTTTCCTTTCAACAATGTGGTAGAGCCGGCCTGGTGCATAGAGGCGTCTTGGATCTCTCAACATCACGCTTCCAGGTATACATGTGTCTACAAGGCACCGTCCGCATAAAAGGCATGGCAAGCTGTACAAAGAGGACTAGATCAGGTACCCTAAAAAGATAGAGAGTTCGTAAAATGCCTACAGATATAATTTTTTAGAATGGAAGTAACAACAACTCTCGGCCTCTGCACTAACTAGAGATGCATATAGCCAAATAGACACCTAAATTCGCCTACAAGAGGACTAGAACCTGGGTGATGGTGGTGTACACCCACACCTTCCCACCAACTGAGCTAGGCTCAGTTCCTAATGCCTATTTACCATGCTGATAATACATAAGTTTACAGTTTCATTACCAGAAGAGTGACTTGAAAATGTCTACCAAAGGAGTGTCTGTGCGTAGCAGAAAATCATCCTGTTTCATCAAATAGAATCAGCAAATATAAGCAGATTTCAGTTGGACTTATTGATCTAACAAGTGATAACAGCGAAAATGTCAATGACGGAATTGTTGCATTTCAAGGACCAAAGCACATTCTGGCATATACTTTGAATATCATAGCATCGCTTTGGCTATCAGATGATAAGGAATTGAACGAAAGCGAAGCATAACTTTAGACTGAAGTGGTAAGGACATAACTGAATTCTATTTCTAAGCGAGTACGCAATTTAATGCTTAAACACTTGCAAAGAAGGTATAAAATTACCATCGGTGTGGTAATAACGGCGATGGGGTCATACCTGAAGTATGACTGTGTTAATGACATCCGCATACCGGACCGCCAAATTGAGCGACATGCACCTGCCAGGTGCCATCGCAGCACCGTATCCTCTTCCTCTCCACACCACCCAGGCGCCCCTTATTGTGCACCGCCACCGCCCACCAGCGCAAGGATCGCCACGACACCCGAACCAAGAGAATGCCCTGCAAAAGTGAGCGTGTAGCCAGGATTCCTTCCAGAAGGTCCCTGAGCACATCGCACTCGGCACCAAACACCCACTCAGCAGCCTTGAGCAACCCATTGTGCACATCGCCACCGTCGAACCTCCTCTGGCCAAGCTTATTGTCCAACAGCACGGCATAATCGCTCTCTTTTGCCATGTTCATCCCCCGCACGGCAGGCACAACATCCGAATGATGGTGATCGACATACAACAAGTATGTCGGAGCATGTCCATGAGTGTGCTGATATGTCCTCCGGTGCACCACCCACCGGGGCTCGATGCCTTAGCCCCCCGGGGGCGCTCATTGCGGGTGCTCAAGGTCATCCTCGTAGACCGAGAGTATCAATCGGCATAGCCGTGGCACAGGCTCGAGCTCCTTGGACGATGCGAGGCCCCAGGTTTCGCTGTCGTAGCCACCAGTGTGGCAGTGTGGAGGCTGTTGGAAAAGTAGATCACATTTTAATTCCAGATTTAACATAAGGCAAAAATCACAAATAACTAGTGATGTATAAAACGATAATAACGGCAGGCTACTCATTGCACTTCTAAATATACACAATAAAAGATTTACAACATAATAGTTTGGTCGTAAGACCAACTTACAGTCGAGCTTGATGAAGAACAGGAAGCAGTGCAGATCGTAGATGTCGCAGTGCAGCAAGCGGTCGTGCAGATGCGCTGCCCAGAAACCTTATTGCCGCTCCGTGCAGGAGAACTTTGCGACAACGGTTCGGAGATACCGCTCACCCTCATTCCTGGTGCACGCCGAGGAGAAGGGACGACTTGGTTTAAAACAGCACAACCCTCCAGCACAAGAGAATAGAGAGGAAGTAGAAGAAAAATTGCAATGGAAAAAATCCATCTTGGTCTGGACCTCTCCATATCATTTTAAGGGTCGAGTCAATTACTCTCTAGTAACTGCTCAATAAAGCACACATTAGGACACCGTAATCGCTAATTAAAAACCAATTAATGGTAATTAAGCAAGATTTATCATGTCCTGATTACACGTTAGTCTACAGCTTTGACCATTGGTCTACAGCTTTAACCATGTGTATTTTGACCACAGTGTTCCAACCACACTCTTTTGGAGTGATCCAAAGAAATCTCCAAGAAAGTTCCAAGAGAAATCTCCAATGGAGGTCTAAGAGGATCTCCCAAAGAGGTCCAAGAAGATCGCAGTGTTCCGACCATACTCTCTTGGAGTGATCCAAGAGAGGTCCAAAAGATCTCCCGAAGAGGTCTAAGGAGACCACAGTGTTCCGACCACACTCTCTTGGAGTGATCCAAATAAATCTTCAAGAGAGGTCCAAGAGGATTTCCTGAAGAGGTCCAAGAGAAATATCTAAGGGAGGTCCAAGAGTATCTCCCAAAAATGTCCAAGTGGAGGTCTAAGGAAAACTCTCACTGGTCATATGGGGCACTTGTTTTGAGAGAGAGAAATGCACGATCAGCAAAAGAAAGGTGGACTTGGTTCACGACACGTTCACGGTCGTGCGTCGCAAATCACAAGTCACGTGATTGCTACGCGAATAAACGCGCACGCGTGCATACGTATGTGTGTGTGACTTTAGTTATAGTCCTCCTCATGTCACCCCCATAACATGTATCACATGTATCAAGGGGTGGCAAGGACTCTACCTTATAAATTGCCCTCCTACCACTTGACTAGTCAGTATGGGACTAAACCATGCATGTTTTGGAATTTAGGAATGAATAGGCCTTTACAAATAAGGGCCCAATTCTAACAATTCCATGTAGATGCGCTGCGACGTCTACGATATGCACTGCTTCATGTTCTTCATCAAGCTTGACTGTAAGTTGGTCTTACGATCAAACTATTCTATTGTAAATCTTTTATTGTGTATATTTAGAAGTGCAATAACTAGACTATTGTTAGTATCATTTTATGTATCACTAGTTATTTGTAATCTTTGCCTCATATTACAATCTACAATTAAAATGTTATCCACTTTTCCGACGGAGGCAACGCTGCCACGCCCACCGCACACATGCCAGGCAGTACACGCACTCGACGACCGGCAAGCAGCACGCGATTGACATCACATTAGTGGAGCTTCATAATTCAATGTTGTGACACTGACCAATGGAAGGGCTGCAAAAGGAAAGGTAGGGTTATTCAGAGAGACTAGGAAGTTACCGCGCCCGGTGGCGCGCGCCGCTGGGTACGTGGCTGGAGAGGCGCAACCTTCGCGTTGTTGGGCCAAAGAGGCGCCAGTTCGCGAGACACTTTCGGACGCGTGGTCGCCGAGTGGAAGGGCCGCCGAAGCGCAAAGACATGAAATCGGCCGGGCGCAGGCGCTGGTGGAGTATGATCGGACGGCCACCGCGGAATGGGCGACGTGGCCCGTGCGTCTGGGCCCTGTTTCCTTCGGCTATTAAATATACTAGAAGAACGCCCGCGCCCAGGCGCGGGCATGAACGCGCCTCTTTGGCGAGGTCGTGGACACGTGTGCGACAACGGCCCCACCGAGCTGCGAAGCCGTGGAGAGGGCCGCGAGGCGAGGCGTGGACACGCATGCGATAACAGGCGTGGGCAAAGAAAAAGCGCACGGCTACAAGGGGCCCATCGAACGCGGCTGCGACGAGCAACGCCTGCGGCGCACTGCCCTGCGCGATCCCGCCCTCCAAAGGCGATCGACAGTGCACTTTTTTTTTGCGACGTGGCTAGGGCCGGAGGGGGCGCAATCCACCAGGAATTAACATCTGTAATTTATACCATGGAGGCACATGTGATTATCTGTTTTTTTTTTTGAGTAGTTCGGCCTGTCCACAAGCTCCGTAAGCCATGTTCCCACAACAACAGATTATGGGAGCACACTTGGACCTTTTTGGGGGCAAACTCTTATGAGCAGTAGCACAATGAACGGCTGAAGTAACCTCCTCACTTCCCGATCGAATTATACATGATTTCTAGACATGGCCAATTGCATAGAGTAACAATCGGATCGACGAAAAACTCACAAATATGCGAAGAGATCTCAGTTTGAAGAAATTAAGGATTGCCTCTGGAATCTATCAAATTATTCTTACAATTGTCCCCCGATTCTGATTCCTTTAATATATAAACGTGGCAAATTAGATAGAATGCCAACCTAATTGGAGAATGGAGAACTATTCAGTCGGAGTTGGCTAACGATTGGTCGTTGATTCTTGTGCTTCCCCTTCCCGGTCCCGTCCGGAAGTGCCATGAAGGCCGCCGCCTCGTCCCGACTACTCAAAAGATGAGGTAACCATGAGGTGTTTTGTTTGAAGTAGATGGTCCATTTGAATTGATGTTGTTGTTCTCCTTGTGCCATCGATCCATCATTCTCTTGTATTCAAACAAGTTATCTAGTCCCGTGTAGCAGAAGCTAAAAATTAAAGATGAGGAACAACACCAATGACAAGCTTTTAGCTTGACAAAGAGTACAAGAAAGAGAAACAAATCATGTACGTACCATCAAATCAGATCGCCTTCCTGTTGTCGCAGCAGAAATAGGAGAACGTTTAACATCAACCGCACCCTTAGATCCAATAGATCCCTCAAAATCCTCTGGAAAACAAAAACAACAGAAGTTTGCTGTTGAGAACCACACCCCAAAGATTAGGATGTATTGTTTGAATAATATTAGCATCACAATCCACATAGCATACATGTAAACAAGATAAAAAAAAAATGATGTTTCATGAGTCATGCCACCGCCACAAAGACTCCATCGCCAGCCATTACATTGGGCCCTTTCAGTAAGCAAATTAGGGAAAAAAAATCAAATTTTAGGGCCGGCTTTAGGTAGCAGATATTTGGAAAAATCAACTTCCAAGCCGATTTACTAAACAAAAGCATTTACTTTCTCGCATATATAGAATACCGAAGTTAAACCAAAAGTAAGGCCTATCTGTCAGGACTGAACCCCCATGGCAACAGAACAAAATACCAGTTCATCCACATGTCAGGTCAAATGACCTCTTTCCTCGGCCAACGATGTTCCCGCAGCCATGCCACCGCCCCTCAGCACCCATCAGCAGCCCATTACCTTAGCCCCTTTCAGTAAGCAAATTACGAAAACAAACTCCAAATTTCTGGCCCGACTTTAAGTAGCAGGTAAAAAGGAAGAAAAACTGAACTTCCAACTCGACAATTACAAACAAGCAATTACGTTTGTTGCACGATGGAATACCGTAAGATAAACTAAAAGTAAGGCTTACAATCAGATCGAACCTCCCCCCCATGGCAACAAAACAAAACAATGAAATCATCTACAAGTCAAGTCAAATGCCCTCTTCCTCGCCATCGGCCTCGCCCAGAGAGAACAACAATTCTCCATCTTCCGAGACAATTAATCCCCAAGAATACAAAAGATATGTAAGCCGGATTTAATTTCTCTTTCGGCAGATGCACAAAAACGATGACCAACAACAAGACGGGAAAATAGGCAAGAACCGAAAGCAAAGCCAACACAGAAAAAGCAAGAAAGACGCCAAGAACGCGAACAGGAGAAGAAAAAGCGGAAGAACAAGGAGAGGCAGGCGAAGCAGACGGAAATAGAGAGCAAAAAAAAAAGAAGGCGAACATCCGAAAGGGGGAAGGAAAAACGGAAAGATGTAAGCCGGGCGAGCTACAGGGAGGAGGAAAACCAAGGCGGCCAACATTAACCAAGAGGAGGCCGAGGCAGGCGGAAATAGGCAGTAATAAAAGCAAGACGGCAGTGTTCTCAAAAAAAAAAAGCAAGACGGCGAACATCCGGGGAGGGGAAACGGAGAGATCTACAAGGAAGTAGAGACATCGCGCAAGCAAGAAACGGTAGAAGCGGAAGAACAAAGAGAGGCGGGCGAGGCAGGCGGAAAAACAGTGAGCAAGAAACCCAAAACGGCGAACATCCGAAGGGGGGGGGAAAAACCATAACAAAATGGAAAGATGTATAAGCAAATAGGGACATCGCGCAAGAACGAACCGGCGGACACAATCGAAAGAACCAAGATAATCGGCTGAATGGGGCGGGGCCAGGGAGCAAGAAGACCGAGGCGGCGAACAGACAAAGGACGAACGGCGGAGGGCGGACGAGACGACGGAAGGAGAAGCCGGAAGGGAGCACGGAAGCCGACCACAAGAAGACGATGGAGCCGAGAAAGGAGGAAGCGATAGAAGTAAGGGCGAAGACAGCAGCCATAATGGGGAATCCTCTCGAGAACGGCGTGCTGAGAAGATGGATGACCGACACGTCTCCCACGCGTGGTGACTGGCGAGCTGAGACAGTGCGCACCGAGGAAGCTGGCTTCCATCGGACGGAACAAATAAGAGAACGATCGGACGGACGCTACCTTGAAAGCGACTCGAATCCGACGGTCCATGGAAAAAAACCGACGTGGCCACCATGGTCTCACCTCAAATGTGCGCCCTTTTATATAGAGAGATAAATATCAAGAAAGATTTCCTAGTCTTTGACTTTTGCTATTGGGGAAGGTCGGGCTTCTAAGAATTAACCGAGAAACTGCTAAATTGAGGATAAATTTTGATTACAAAAGAAATGGGAAGGGTGAATCTTGTGGGTGTTTCTATGAGGAAATTCCAAGAAATAAGAAGGTGGCGAATGGACGGTGGACGGCCTCAAAGACCAAGAAAGATTTTCAGAAAGATTGAAATGGTGTTTCAAAAGATTAAAATGAACTTTTAGGGGGGCAAAGATCGAGTTCCAACCGAGAGATTCAGCCATGAAGTTTGGGATTTGCTCGATTGAGTCAATTAATCGCAAAAGGGGTGCGATGGCAAAAGATTGAAGGTCAAGAACCTCTATCAAATAGCGCCATGCTATTCCTCTTTCACTAGCTAATCGAAATTACCCAAGTAAACTTCTCTTCTAGGACTTCCATTCCAGAGCTTGGAACACAAAGCAAGCCAAGCAACTGAAGCCTTAAGGCACCAACCGTAAGGAAGGTAAGGTATATGATCGACGCCATGAAGAAAACTTACCTTGAAGCAGAAGAAAGGCATCGGAGACTAGTAGTTAGTCCACTCGTAGTAGTATCAGTAGTAGCGGAGAGCGAGCCGAGCTAGCTACTTTTCTTTGTGTTCGTGTAAGAGCTCAGAGCAGCCGGTTGCAACTACAGTCAAAGGAAGGGGAAAATGCGGTTTTGGCGGAAGAGAAGAGGAGATGAGAAGAGTCGGAGGAGTACCACATCTGAGTTGAGTCCAGGGCCGGGCTTTTTCGTGCCGGCTGGGCTCGGAGGAGTACGACACTTGAGTTAAGTCAGGGAGTTGGGCCGGGCTTTTTCCGTGCCAGCCGGGTATCGGCCCATGGCATAGTATGGCATGAATGCTCGGACCAGGCAAGTCGGGCAGCACGACACGGCCCGCTCCAATGGGCCGTGC
The DNA here is from genome assembly GCA_036346405.1 of Phyllostachys edulis. Taxonomy (NCBI): domain Eukaryota; kingdom Viridiplantae; phylum Streptophyta; class Magnoliopsida; order Poales; family Poaceae; genus Phyllostachys; species Phyllostachys edulis. The sequence continues at coordinate 79,425 of JAYEVD010000700.1, read as the reverse complement.
TAGGGTCGTCACAGCGCGAAAAGCCCAGAACAGCCCAGCAACACCGCACTTCGTCGTGGTCGTCGAGGAGAGGGGAGGGAGACCGCTGTCATGGATGACATCGCCGGCCACCGCCTCCACTCACCCCCCCCTTCACCGATTCCGTGTGGGCCTGTGGATGCCGAGGGACGGTGGACCGTGGGAATAGCTGGAGAGGGGGAGACAGAGTGTACCGATACCTTGCCGGAAGCCGAATGCCGTCATCGTTCTCCATACTTAGCCTCAGCATTCGAGCGGGTGTTGGAAATGTGGACAACATTTTAATTCCAGATTTTATTATTAGGCAAAGATCACAAATAACTAGTGATGTATAAATCGATACTGACAGTAGGCTACTCATTGCACTTCTAAATATACTCAATAAAAGATTTATAATAGAAAAAGTCTGGTCGAAGGACCAACTTACAGTCGAGCTTGATCAAGAACAGAAGCGGTCGACTCGATGCAAGATCTTGATCGTAGATGTTTCATCAGCAATGAGCGGTCATGAGACTTGCGCCTGTAAACCTTATTACCGCTTCGTGCAGGTGAACTCTACAACAATGGTTCGAGATACCGCTCACCCTCCTTCTCGGTGCACGCCGAGGAGAAGGGACGGCTTAGTTCAAAAAAGCACAACCTTCCAACACAAGAGAACAGAGAGGAAGAAGTCGAATAATTGGAATGGAAAAAGATCTCTTTTGGTCTGGACCTCTCGAAAACTTTTTAAGGGTCAAGTCAATTACTATCTAGTAACTGCTCAATAAAGCACACATTAGAACACCGGTAACTGCTAATTAAAAACCAATTAATAGTAATTAAGCAGAATTTATCATATTCTGATTACACGTTGATCTTCAGGTTTGACCACTGGTCTACAGCTTTGACCACGTTCTTCAAGGGAGGTCCAAGAGAATCTCCCAAAGAGGTCTAAGAGAGACCTCCAAGGGAGGTCCAAGAGGATCTCCCGAAGAGGTTCAATGGGACAACAGTGTTCTGACCACACTCTCTTGGAGTGATCCTAGGGAGGTCCAAAAGATCTCTTGGAGGTCCAAGAGGATCTCCACACTCTAAGGGAGGTCTAAGAGGATCTCCTAGAGGTCCAAGAGAAATCTACAAGGGAGGTCCGAGAGGATGTCCTAGAGGTCCAAGAGAAATCTCCATGGGAGGTCCAAGAGGATGTCCTGGAGGTCCGACAGAAATCTCCATGGGAGGTCCAAAAGGGCGTCCTGGAGGTCCAAGAGAAAACTCTCACTGGTCATATGTGACACTTGAATTGAGAGAGAGAGAAATGCACGGTCAGCAAAAGAAAGGTGGACTTGGTCCACGACACGTTCACGGTCGTGGTCGTGCGTCGCAAGTCACAAGTCACGCGATTGCCACGCAAATAAACGCGCGCGCGAGCGTACATGCGTGTATGACTTTAGCTATAGGCCTCCTCATGTCACCCCATGACATGTATCAAGGGGTGGCAGGGACTCCACCTTATAAATTGCTCTCCCACCACTTGGCTAGGCAGTATGGGACTAAACCATACATGCTTTAGAATTTAGGAATGAATGGGCCTTTACAAATGAGGGCCCAATTCTAACAACCCCCCCACCAATTCCAAGGCAAGTAGCAAAGAGTAAGATAAAGACTTTTGTGCTGAAGGGTTATTAATATACCAGTCTTTCAGTGTAAGTCCCGTATGGGTTGAACTTGCACCTAAAATAACAAGATTCATCTTCTCACAACTAATGAATGGACTATGCCTTGAATTCACAGTCTTTCATGATTAGTTTTCACTTGAAATCTCAACTGATACAAGGTTGTCAAAGAACCAAGCCTAACCGGAGCTTTATATGGTCATACTCCCTTATTTGCTAATGAGCTTTCTAGAGAATACCCCTATACTCGTGAATTGCGACCTCAATTAAGCTCAAGTAGGTGTATTCATTCTAGGTATCCTATAGGCTAATACATTTTTCCCTCATTGGATACTAGAATACATTAAGGCTTTAAGCCATCCTCTTCCAAATAGTTGAGAGTATTTTGTCTATCAGGACACGGGTACATATTTTATTAAAATGTACTCTCTTGTTCAAACATCAACTTGTTTTTCCCATTGTCTAAGTCACGAGATCTCCGATCAAATAGGTATGGGTTACTGTTGAGTTGTAACTCCAATGGGCCTCATTCCCATGTCCATAGACGCAACGGAAATCGCCTTCCGTGCTAGCCCCTTTGTGAAAGGGTCCGCCAGATTTTTCTCAGTTTGTATATAATTCACAGTAATCACTTCGGAGTTCCTCAGTTTTCTGATAGATTTAAGCCTACGCTTCACATGTCTGGAGGACTTCATGTTATCCTTAGTACTTGTAACCTTAATCAACACTGTTTGATTATCACAGTACATTAGGATTGCTGGTATTGGTTTCTCAACCAGTGGTAAGTCTAACAGAAGCTCTTTAAACCATTCAGCCTGAACAGTAGCTGTGTCTAGTGCTACAAGTTCTGCTTTCATGGTTGACCCTGTCAATATGGTCTATTTACACGACCTCCATAAAACTGCAGCACCTGTAAGGGTAAAAACATACCCACTTGTAGCTTTGATCTCATCTGCATCAGAGATCCAGTTTGAATCACTATATCCTTCTAACACAGATGGATACCCAGTATAGTGAAATCCATATGAGGTTGTGCCTCTTAAGTAGCGCAACACTCTCTCAAGTGCCTCCCAGTGATCATCTCCTGGGTTAGAAGTAAACCGACTTAATTTGCTGACAGCAAATGATATGTCAGGTCTTGTGGCACCAGATAGATACATAAGGGACCAAATAATTTGTGAATATCTCAATTGATATTTGCCTAATCCCTTATTCTTTTGAAGCTTAACACTAGTATCATAAGGAGTTGGGGAAATCTTGTAGTTCTCAAAACCGAACCAGCTCAAGATTTTCTCAGCATAATGGGATTGGTTCATAGTGATCCCATCCTCATTTCTGATCAATTTATGAAGGACCGGAAAGGCGACTAGAGGGGGGGTGAATAGGAGCACCGAATCTTTTTCGCAAAGAATGGATTCAACTTATAAATCACTCCAATAGCTATGAGAGCTATGAAGATCAATGATTAAGCACGAGGAAGTCTTATGTTGAATCCACCTCACCCCCAAAGCTCAAAGAAACAAAAAAATGAGGAAGAGCCGAACAAATCAGACAATCGGTACAACCGCGAGTAAACGGCGGTTGTACAAGCAATCCCAGCTACAATCAACAGTAATGACCGGTTGTACCGCAGATCCGCATAACCGCAGTGTTAAGCCTTGTTCATCCGATTGTCCCGAACAGGCAAAATCCGCTCGGTTTCAAAACGAAAATCAACGTAACTTTTGATCTACGCGCCAAACTTGACCAAAATTGAACCACACCTTCCTCAAGATATTAGGAACCTATTCCAAGCAACGATTTCAGAGATCCATGCCAAGGTTCCTATCCTTTGCATTTGAACGAAGGTGGGTTCAAAACCGGGCAAAAAGCAAAACTTGATCTAACGACTTGCTCGTAGGTGGATGATGATCTAGATGACCTTAGATAGGTTCCCACATGTCCCAGCAAGCAAGATCAAGAGGAAGAACCAAGCAAAAACTCCCGGATTGAAGAAAGCCCCAAAAATCACAAAAAGAAGAACGAAGAACAGAGAGCACGAAAGAAGAAAACTTCAGATTTCCATTCATTGAATCAAGAGCGAAATACAAAGAGATACATCCCCATACGCATGGACATTAGAACCAGAGGGATGATTACATGTAAGCTCAATCCATCTCCTCACTCTCACAACTCAAGAACAAACACTCATCCATTCTTGAGGGGAGATGAACACAAAACCAAGAAGGGCACAAGCAGGGAGCACACCTCTGCCTACACCTCCACTCTCAACAACTAAAGAGCAAAAGAGAAACACCCACAAAGCCTCTTTTGACTCTAAAACCCTAATTCCACCCAAGTGCTCAAGAGGGCATGCAGCCCTCCAATCCTTTATATAGCCTTGGCTAACGGGTCTCCTCCCGCTCGCCCGCTTAAGTCCAACGGAGCCCGCTCCGCTTGTGCGGCTTTTTGAATTTCCGATTCCCTTCGCACCTTCCGAAGCTTCAAGGCTCCTTGTCTCAAGACGCCTCGCAACCACCTCGAGTCCACGCTGCGTCTTCGACACATCCCGACTGTTCGACCTCGGCGCCACTGCGCTTAGTCCGTCCACCGTGTCTCGCCACAACTCCACTCGACGCCCTGCAGCCACACGCATAAGAAACACGAAACCGAACAAGTTCTTCACAACTTGACCTAACGTTAGCTCAAACATGCAATATGCAACACATATGCATGAACACACTGGATATGACCTATCCCAAAACTCAAATCACCAAAATGGCCGAACTCACAATACAATCGGTACAACCGCCATGTTACCGGCGGATCAACCGCACTCCGGTCGTCTCGCCTCCAATACTGCGGTCGTTCGATTTCCAATGAAGACCGAACTCGAAAAACAACTTCTCCGAATTCTTCAACCGCCATTTACCAATCGGTATAACCGCCTCATGGTCGCATATACCATAACACGCCGGTCGTTCGATTTTCCCGACAAATTTCGATTGACTTCACGAAAACGCGTGAACTGCAAGAACGACATGGTCCGACCACACAAACCAAACTCGATCGACCTAAAACCTTTGTCAATTACCCATCACTCACACGGACGACCTCCACATGGTCTCTCAATCTCCCCTTGATGAGTATATTGACAAACTCCAAAAAGAGCAAAGTTGAGTTTGAGTTTGAAGAATCCAACATGGTCCAAAGAAGAAGAGTGAAACTAATGACCATGTCGATGAAGGAACACTAGAGCAACAACCTGAAAGAGCAAATTGATCTCCAAAGCTCTAAACTGCTCCCAACAGATTTTTTCCTCTTTATTCTCCCCTTTTAATAAACGCATCAAGATGCAATAGAGAGAATATGACATGTTAAAGGATGAAAATGGTCAAGTTTGTTTATTTAAGCATTTTGAGCCATGAGAATTATCCATAATGACCAACATGTAATACACCAAGCCATAACTTAATAAAAAGGCTATCTAGATCATGACAAGATATGTATAAGCTAGCTAGAACACATAGATGACAATCTGAAAATGAGGTACATTATGTGAGCAAGTCAAGTCATCAATGAGCAAAGTCTCGCTAGAGATATCCAAGGATGATGCAGCCATGTCAATAAGCTAAGCGGAACTAAGAAGCTTAAATTGAGACCAAAAAGAGTGCTATAAGCTCAAGATTGAAACATTGGTTAAGTACTTGATTCTTTTGATAGCTTTAAGCAAATTTGAGCACAAATGATATATTATCTTTGAAATTCAAGGTTGTTGACAACCAGATTTTTGTTTTATCATGTGCTAGACCTCAAGCCTTATGCGACTACTTCAAGCGAGAAGCTTAAGAAGGTAGTCTAGGTCATCCAAAACTCCCCCTAAGTTCATGTCAAGTGCAATGACAAGCCGTCTCATAGGGAAGAATTGGTGAGATCAGTTTTTTCGCACAAAAGAGATCTTTTTGCCTTTTAACAAGTTGTACTAACTCATGCATCATCAAGAGACTAAAACACTCAATCTAAGGCTCAATATAGATTCATCACTCTACCCAAATTTATTTGACATGGCATGAATCATAAAAGGATAGCTCAAGAAAGACTAATCTCGAGTGCTAACATGACAAGTTTTAGTTTGTTGAGCAATTTTAATTAACTTATCATGGCAAAAGCTAGGCTACACATATGAAGTCATGATAAATCTAGCAAATAAGCACAAGTCATGGCAAGGTGTAAAGCATTGTAAACATGTCACAGCAGGATAATAATCAAGGCTCAATGTAGTTATATTACAATGCGTAATGCTAGAAATGCGTAAGATCCAGCCCCCTCAACATTAGATGCAACTTTTAGTTCAAGTTGAGTTAAGTCAATATTAAGCCCGTAAGCTCCCAAATGAACTCCTTGAACCAAAACAATAAATCGAGAAGTCGGCAAAGAAAACATAAAACAAAATACCTTAAAGCATAGATAAGATATAGAGAATACTATGGCTCAGATCGACTCTTATCTACCCCATATGACTCTAGGACTATCAACCGCCCACTTAACACACCTAGGAGCAAACACGCACTGCCTACCCGAGGGTGGCCCAACCTCGCTAGAACCTACAAGAAGTGAGTGAGCTCAACCTAGTGAGATAAGTAATACTAATAAGCAAGATCCTAGAATCACAAGATAAGAGCAAATCTAAACAACTAGACAAAAGAAGCACTCTAATCTATGCTAGGAGGACTAATCCCAAATGCACCCAAAATGCAATGCAACAAAGAAGGAGCAAGAGCATAAATAATATAGTAGAGCAAGAAACCCAAAGCTCCTCTCACTCGATCCATAAGGACAAACCACCCCAAGCTCTCCGCAGAGTGAAAACCTCGAACTATCCAATGGCTTGGTGAAAATGTCACCAACCGGTGGTCACTTCCACAAACCGAGCACTATATCGCCTTCTCTACATGGTCTCTAAGGAAGTGGAAACGAATATCGATGTGCTTGGTCCGGAATGTCAGACCGGTTCTGGCAATGTTAATCGCAGAAGTGTTATCACAAAAGAGTGGAACACCGCCGATAACTAACCCAAAGTCCCGCAGGTCGAAGCCATCCAGAGCACTTGACTACAAAGAATCGGCCGCAAAGAACGCATTTCGCCTCTGCGGTGGATCAGGTAACACTGCATCGCTTCCTTGAAGACCAGAAACAAGAGAAGTGCCAAGAAATTGGCAAAAGGTGCGAAGTGCTCTTCCTATCTATCCTCTACCAAATAAGTCTCATCCGAGAAGGCTCTCAAGGAAAGACAGATGAGGAAGAGTACCAGATACCATAGTCAATGGTAGCTCGCAGTACCGAAGATGCGCTTCATCACCGGGCGGTGAGAAACGCGAGGAGAAGCTCGAAACGAGCGCACAAACACACGTAAAAATGTATGTCCGGTCTCGAGGCGTTGAGGTACAAGAGGGAGCCAATCATGCCGCGAAACTCCTTTTGATCAACTCGCTCGCCATCCTCATCTGGATCAAGATAGGCAGAGAAGCCATGGGAGTCGGTTACACAGCTTACCATCACTCATGTCGGTTGTCTCAGAGATCACGAGTGTACTTGCCTGATGAAGAAAAGTACCTCCCGAGTCCGCTTGATTTGGAAGCCAAGAAAGAATGTCAACTCACCCATCATACTCATCTCAAACTCGGTGCTCATGACATCCGAGAACCGGGAAACCAGAGTATGGGAAGAGCCGCCAAAGATAATGTCATCGACATAGATCTGACGAAAGGAAGGTCGATGCCATGCCATGATGAACAAGGTCTTGTCAACTTTACCCATCTCAAAACCATGACTTATCAAGTAGGACTTAAGCCTCTCATACCAAGCTCGGGAGCCCTGCTAAGTCCATACAACATGGAAAGCTTGAAGACATGGTTAGGTATTTGGGGTTCTCAAAACTCGAGGTCGCTTGACGAGACTTCCTCCTCAATAAGGCCATTGAGGAAGGCACTCTTCACGTCCATCTGGTAAAGCTTGAAACCCTTAGAAGCTGCAAAGGCAAGCAGGATTCTAATGGCTTCAAGTCGAGCTACAGGGGCAAAGGTCTCCTCAAAGTCTAGACCTCAACCTCGGAAAACCCCGAGCTACTAATCTCGCCTTGTTTGGATGATTACCCCATCCTCACTGCTTGTTCTTGAACACCCACTTGGTTCCAATGATATTGTGGCCTCGTGGGGCTCAACAAGTTTACCAGACCTTGTTCCTCTCAAATTTTCTAGCTCCTCATGCATGGCATTGACCCATGACTCATCGATAAAGCATGAGAAACATCTTTGGGCTCAAAAGAGGCAATGAAGGCGAATGGAGACAGAAATGAGATAAGCGATTTTGAGCGGTAACACGCTCAAAAAGATCTCCAATGATCTGCTCTGAAGGATGAACTTTCTCGATGTGTCTAGGAGGTCCCGGGAGAGATGAAGAAGTGGCCTCTACCTCATGAGTCGACGAGGTAGGAACAGAGCCACTAGCTCCAGAGGAAGCGAAGGCAGGGTCGATCACCTCGAGGTGCGGTGGAAGACGGCACCTCAAGGAGTGGATGAGGGCAGGATCGTAGACAACCGTCATCTCCATCGCCCTCATCATCCACAAAGATGGTCTCGGACCGCTCTAAAGAACTCGAGATATCTGCCTAGTCCCTGACCGCCTCGTCAAGGTCACCTCAGTGTCTCTACCATTTTGCTAGACTCGCAGCCTGCACTTATAAGCCCGCCAAGAAGTCGAGTAGCCTAGAAAGATACCGCCACAGAACGTGACTCGAACTTGTCTAGGTTCCCGGACTTCAAGATAAAGCACTTGCAACCAAACACACGAAAATGAGAGACGCTGGCTTTCCAGTATCTCACTCATAAGAAGTGCGTGCAAGAGTGCCCAAGAAAAACTCGATTCAAACATGGCACGCGTCGCAATGGCCTCACCCAAAACTTCCTGTAGAGTACTCATCAAGCATCGCCCGCCATCTCGACCAAGGTACGGTTCTTCCTTCCACAACGCCATTTTGCCGAGGGACGATGGAGAAGAGAACGGTGCTCTACACTGCCTCACCACAGAAACTCTCAAAGTAGGAATTCTTGAACTCCGTGCATTGTCATCATGGATCGCTCAGAAGGCACCGGGAAGCTCAACAGAAAGCCTACTAAAAGACCTCGAAAAGTGAAAACGTCTCATCCTTCGAGGCTAAGAAAACACCCAAGAATACCTCGAGAAGTCATCGACCACAACAAGAACATACCACTTCCTCCCGCCGATCAAGACTCGAGCCGGGTCCCATCAGATCCATGTGGAGCAATTGTCTGTGCATCGGTCATAGTAATCGGACCGAGGATGAGAAGCGGCAACCATCTTGCCGTCTTAAGCATGGAGTGCAAACAAGATCTTTGACCATCTTGAGTTTGGCAGACCACTTAATGAGATCATGGTCGCTAACTCGAGTCAAATGGTCAAATCCAATATGACCAAGTCTCCTATGCCGAAAGAGAGATCGCGGGACTCGTATAACTAAACACCGAGAGGATCGCCAAGACTCGAAAAATCAGCACGAAGATCCTCCCATAACGAGAAATCCCGCAAACCGGACTCACCAAGAGTCAAGAATTTTGCAAGTGTTTTCTTGAAGCTCACCTCGAAACCGCTATCGGAAGTGAGAAACGAAAGCAAATTGTACCGCAGCCTTACTAACCAAGGCAACATCCTTAAGAATAAAAGAAGCATTAATACGACAAGATTTTGGCGATGACGCTGCCTGCACGAAGCGTCTCCGAAGGTGATCGCCTCATCACCGAGCGCTGGCTAGGAGGAGAACCAACGGAGTCTCCTCATATATGACGAGAACAACCGAGTCTACAAGCCAAACCTTCTCCTTCCCTACCCGCTAACTCCGAAGTCAAACAGAGTAAAGTCTCAAGATCGATAAATCAACAATGATTTTGGCACCCAATATCGAAGTAACACGCCGAGCGATGAAGTAGTCAAGCACGATCGACCTCTATCTACCCTACGCTCTCAGAACTCAAAGCGTAAGGTCTAAGAGTAGACCAAGTCGTTCTTTGGGTTCGACCGCTACGAAGGAGCGAAGTCGAGCACCGCAACATGTTGAACACGCCATGGGTAGCTATCTCGATGGGGAAAACGAGATCTACCTCAGACGGCGGAAGTCACGATCGAAAGCAAAGATGAGGACGAAAACCGAAAACTCGAAAACCAAGTCCTCGATGTCGCACAAACCCATCGAAGAAACAAGCCTAGACTCGTGTTGGTCTTAGGTGCACTCAAGGTCCGGGGCCGACCACTGAATGCGCCTAAGAGACTCAACATGGTCTCTACGCGATCTTGGCGCGCTGAAGCATCGACGATCGTGGTGTCCATCCTTCCGATGAAGGTGCAAGTGATACTTCACCTTCGAGAGGTAGAAGCAAGATGTGAAATTACCTTCTTGTCGAAATCCTCGACATAGCCCGCCGACTTGAAATGGACTTTCTCGTCCTGGCTCGGTCTCGATCACACCAGTGCTATGGGTCCGAGCACGGCAGTGGATGCTTCCTCATGTCCTCAAAGAGGTCATATCCTAGACCCTGATTAAATCTGCAAATCTTAGATTGGTCTAGAATAAGATTGAGCTTCTTCTTGCCTCCTACAAATCTCTCGAGAGTGTTCATAAGGTACTGACACTCCCGAAAGAGAGAGGTGCAAGAAGAGCAGGGGAAGAAGAGACAAGCAGAAGGTAAGGAGCAAAAGAAGAACCAAAGAAGAGAGGGAAGAATGGCTTGTGCAAGCACACCGACTCAAGGGACAGATCCCATCGCTAGCCGCTTGGTTCACGCTGCTAAGCCGCCTTATCCTTACCCCGAGGCTTCTCCCCTTCTCCACAATCATATTGCAAGCACAATGTGGCTTCTCTAGAAGGTCCTTAGTTAGCTTCACACATTTCTCATCCAAAGCAATCAAGTCGATTTTAGTTTGTTACACTTAATGCATGGTGAGCTAACAGGTCCTTAGAAGCAAACCGAGCCAACTTCCTTTCATGATCAATCATATCTTGAAATCTGTTTGGAGACGACCTCAAGTTCAAGAGCTAACTTAGGACAGCTTCAAGCATGAAACAATCGGCTCAAGTAAAGAAGCTTGTAGTTCAAGAATTTTATGATCTGCCTGCTTAAGTTCATCTTCAAGTTATTGCAATTTTCACAAGACTCAGCAGATCAAGGAGCATGGCATAAGATCCTCTAGCAACAATGTCCTTACCCTCACATGAGGTGGGAGAAGTAGTCTCATCAAGAATAAGTAGGGTAATGACCATCCTACTCAACTCTAACTCAAAGAAGCGACTAACATTCTCCACCTTAACACTATCAAGTTCGGAGGACATACTATCATGTGAGGTCCTTAACTTCTCCATATCAACCAAAGAAAGCAGAGCATGTATCACAATCATCACTAGAAGGAGCAGATGTAAGAGCAATAATCTCTAGTGACACCTATCTATTTCCTTCTCTAACTCAAAGACACCTAGCCTTAGCTTTAGCATGAAAACCTCCTAGCTTAAGAAAAGCATGATTGAGCTGTTCAGAGGTGGGATCTACCTCGTCCGAAGTCGGAGTACACCATTGTCACCGAAGTTCGCCCTCGAGGGCCATGAAGCACATGCCGAGAAGTCGCCGCCGCTATGCTTGGGCTCTTGGTCACCCGTCCCGTCATCGCCGCTTCCATCCCTCCACCTCGCCGAGGTCGAGGTCGTCGAGGCGCGAGGACGCGTGGAAGAGCTTCTTGGCTTTGCCGGTTATGAACTTCTTCTTGTCAAGGCGCCCGAGCTGGAGGCTTCTTGTTGCGGTTCTTGTCGGTGTAGTCGTTCTGCCCGAACCGCCAGAGTCGTTTTGCCCTTCTCCGCTTAGGGGTGCTGTTCAATGTGGTTGGGGCCACCACACTCGAAGCAAATCACGGGTCCTCCTCTTCTGCCCCTCCTCCCTTTGTAAGCGTGGGAGAATCTACGAGCAAGGAGGGCAAGTCGCTCATCCGCGAAGTCGCTCTAATCGATCATCGCTTATGTCACAGAGAGCGACAAGGAGAAATTGCAAGAGGACTCGGTTGAATCGATCGGTGACCAAGGCCATCGATCGGACTTCGACCTCGAGAGACAACGCTAATCTCGTGAGTCTTGAGGCGTGAGTACAGCCGCATCAAGAGTCAAGGTCGAGAGGTCTGTCGTGTCTTTGATGGTGGTCACTTTCATCTCCCAAACACGCAGACGAAAGTGCCGTGAGCATCCGACGAGCATTGTCCGAAGTCGGGTATGTGAGACCGACCGCCGGAGGTTGCTCAAGATCTTGTGAAAACGCGTCTGGCACTCATCTAGGGACTCACCAGAAGCATCTCAAATTTGTTGTATTCTCGTTTGAACCGGTCCTGCCGAACCGCCTTGATCTGGTGGTGCCCTCATGGTATGCGCCGAGGGTCACCCAGATATCGAGGGCGACGACAGTGAGATATGCGGTCAAACTCACTACGACTCAAACCCCGGATGATGATGTTCCTTGCCTTTGCATTCGCCTCAACATCAACCATGTTCCGATTGATGTTCTCATCGGCAGAACAAATAATCGAACCTTGACCTTTCGCCAGATGGCATACCCCGGCCTCGATGTATGTCTCCATTCGCTCTTCCGAAGGGTAATCGATGCCATCAAAAACAAAGCGGCTTGGTCGAGTACTTGTCCATCGCCACGCTCTTGAGACCGTTAAGATCTATTGAAAAGAGCTAACCGGCTCGATACCAATTGAAGGACCGGAAGGCGACTAGAGGGGGTGAATAGGAGCACCTAATCTTTTTCGCAAAGAATGGATTCAACTTATAAATCACTCCAATAGCTATGAGAGCTATGAAGATCAATGATTAAGCACGAGAGGAAGTCTTATGTTGAATCCACTCTCACCCCCAAAGCTCAAAGAAACAAAAATGAGGAAGAGCCGAACAAATCAGACAATCGGTACAACCAAGAAGAACGGCGGTTGTACCGCATGTCCGCTACAACCATGAGTAATGACCGGTTGTACCGCAAAGTCCGACAACCGCATGTTAAGCCTTGTTCATCCGATTGTCCCGAACAGCAAAATCCGCCGGTTTCAAAACGAAAATCAACGAACTTTTGATCTACGCGCCAAACTTGACCAAAATTGAACCACACCTTCCGAAGATATTAGGAACCTATTCCAAGCAACGATTTCAGAGATCCATGCCAAGGTTCCTATCCTTTGCATTTGAACGAAGGTGGGTTCAAAACCGCAAAAAGCAAAACTTGATCTAACGACTTGCTCGTGGGTGGATGATGATCTAGATGACCTTAGATAGGTTCCCACATGTCCCAGCAAGCAAGATCAAGAGGAAGAACCAAGCAAAACTCCCGGATTGAAGAAAGCCCCAAAAATCACAAAAGAAGAACGAAGAACAGAGAGCACGAAAGAAGAAAACTTGATTTCCATTCATTGAATCAAGAGCGAAATACAAAGAGATACATCCCCATACGCATGGACATTAGAACCAGAGGGATGATTACATGTAAGCTCAATCCATCTCCTCACTCTCACAACTCAAGAACAAACACTCATCCATTCTTGAGGGGAGATGAACACAAAACCAAGAAGGGCACAAGCAGGGAGCACACCTCTGCCTACACCTCCACTCTCAACAACTAAAGAGCAAAAGAGAAACACCCACAAAGCCTCTTTTGACTCTAAAACCCTAATTCCACCCAAGTGCTCAAGAGGGCATGCAGCCCTCCAATCCTTTATATAGCCTTGGCTAACGGGTCTCCTCCCGCTACGCCCGCTAAAGTCCAACGGAGCCCGCTCCCGCTTGTGCGACTTTGCGACTTTCGATTCGCCTTCTCAGACCTTCCGAAGCTTCAGCTCCTTGTCTCAAGACGCCTCGCAACCACCTCGAGTCCACGCTGCCTTCAACACATCCCCGACCGCTTCGACCTCAGCGCCACTGCGCTTAGTCCGTCCACCGTGTCTCACCACAACTCCACTCGACGCCCCGCAGCCACCACGCATAAGAAACACGAACCGAACAAGTTCTTCACAACTTGACCTAACGTTAGCTCAAACATGCAATATGCAACACATATGCATGAACACACTTGATATGACCTATCCCAAAACTCAAATCACCAAAATGGCCGAACTCACAATACAATCGGTACAACCGCCATGTTACCAGCGGATCAACCGCACCGGCCGTATCGCCCAATACTGCGGTCGTTCCGATTTTCAATGAAGACCAGAACTCGAAAAACAACTTCTCTCGAATTCTTCAACCGCCATTTACCAATCGGTATAACCGCCTCATGATCGTATCACCCATAACACGCCGGATCGTTCGATTTTCCGACGACCTCGAATGACTTCACGAAAACGCTGTGAACTCAAGAACGACATGGTCCGACCACACAAACCAAACTCGACTGACCTAAAACCTTTGTCAATTACCCATCACTCACACGGGACGACCTCCACATGGTCTCTCAATTTAATATTCAGAATAACATCTGCTTCTCCTAGGTCTTTCATATCAAAGCATCTAGATAAGAAATATTTGACCTCGTCAATAACAGCAGTGTTTGTCCCAAATATAAGTATGTCATCGACATACCAACACAAAATCACTCCTTGACCCCCACCATAACGATAATACACACACTTATCTGCCTCATTTACAGAAAAACTAGCAGATGTTAAAGTTTTATCAAATTTCTCGTGCCATTGTTTAGGTGCTTGCTTTAGATCATACAAAGATTTGTTTTATTTGCATACCTTACTTTCCTGTCCAGAAATCACAAACCCATCCGGTTACTCCATATAGATTTCTTCCTCTAACTCTCCATTAAGGAAAGTTGTCTTCACATCCATTTGATGAATGTGTAGACTATGGGAAGAAGCTAATGCAATAAGCACACGAATGGTGATCAATCTGGCAACAAGAGAGTAAGTATCAAAATAATCATCACCTTCTTTCTGGGTATAAACCTTGGGCACAAGTCTTGCCTTGTACTTATCAATAGTACTGTTAGGCCTCATTTTCTTTTTTAAAGATCCACTTGCATCCAACAGGTTTACACCCAATAGGACGTTCAATGATCTCCCAAGTCCCATTAGCCATGATGGAATCCATCTTGCTATGAACTGCCTCTTTCCAATACTCAGCATCAGGTAATACATAAGCCTCTGAAAGAGTGTTTGGCACATCATCCATGAGATATATAATAAAGTCATCACCAAAAGTTTTCTCAATCCTTTGTCGCTTGCTCCTGCGAGGAGCCTCTTGGACTAAATTGTTATCTTCTTCAGGATTATCACTCATTAGTTCTAAGATGGTGGTAGGCTCAAAACTATTATTCATAGTTTGAGTATCCTCAGTTCGAGAAGTACTGCCTGCAATTCTTATAGGATAAATATCCTCAAAAAAATAAAGCATCTCTGGACTCCATTATTGTGTTAACAATAATCTCAGGATTCTGATTTTACTATTAAGAATCTATAGGCCGTGCTATTATGAGCATATCCCAGTAAGGCACAATCTGTTGGAAATGTGGACAACATTTTAATTCCAGATTTTGTTATTAGGCAAAGATCACAAATAACTAGTGATGCATAAATCGATACTAACATCAAGCTACTCATTGCACTTCTAAATATACTCAATAAAAGATTTATAACAGAAAAAGGTCTGGTCAAAGGACCAACTTACAATCGAGCTTGATGAAGAACAGCAAGCAGTGCAGACTCGAAGCAGTGCTGATCGTAGACGTTGTAGTGTAGCAAGCGGTCGCACAGATGCGCTGCCCAGAAACCTTATTGCCGTCCCGTGTAGGTGAACTCTGCGACAATGATTCGGAGATACCGCTCACCCTCCTTCTTGGTGCATGCCGAGAAGGGATGGCTTGGTTCAAAACAGCACAACCCTCCAGCACAAGGGAACAAAGAGGAAGAAGCAGAATAATTGGAATAGAAAAAATATCTCTTTTGGTCTGGACCTCTCAAAGACCTTTTAAGGGTTGAGTCAATTACTCTCTAATAACTGCTCAATAAAGCACATATTAGAACACTGGTAACTGCTAATTAAAAACCAATTAATGGTAATTAAGCAGAACTTATCATATTCTGATTACACGTTGGTCTTCAGCTTTGACCACTGGTCTACAACTTTGACCACGTTCTCCAAGGGAGGTCCAAGAGGATCTCCCGAAGAGGACCAATGGGACCATAGTGTTTCGACAACACTCTCTTGGAGTGATCCAAGGGAGGTCCAAAAGATCTCTTGGAGGTCCAAGAGGATCTCCACACTCCAAGTGAGGTCAAAGAAGATCTCCTGAAGGTCCAAGAAAAATCTCCAGGGAGGTCCAAGAGGACGTCCTGGAGGTCCAAGAGAAATCTCCAAGGGATGTCCAAGAGGACGTCCTGGAGGTCCAAGAGAAAACTCTCACTAGTCATATAGGACACTTGTTTCGAGAGAGAGAAATGCACGGTCAGCAAAAGAAAGGTGGACTTGGTTCACGGTCGTGGTTGTGCATCGCAAGTCACAAGTCACGCGAATAAACGCGTGCGCGTGTGTACGTACATGTGCGTGACTTTAGCTATGATCCTCCTCATGTCACCCCATGACATGTATCACATGTATCAAGGGGTGGCAAGGACTCCACCATATAAATTGCTCTCCCACCACTTGGCTAGACAGTAAGGGACTAAACCATGCATGCTTGGGAATTTAGGAATGAATAGGCCTTTACAAATAAGGGCTCAATTCTAACACAATCGACTGTTTTAGGTCCAAGCTTTCTCTTTTTCTGCAAGGGTATATTGACTTTTGCCAAACACGCCCAAGTTCGTGAAAATTAACATTGGGTTTTCTCCCCTTCCATCCCTCATACGGAGTAATCTCACAGCTTTTAGTGATTACTCTGTTTAGGACGAAAGTTGCTGTCAAAATAGCTTCCCCCCACCATAACTTATGCATACCGACACTCTCCAACATGGCATTCACCAAGTCTGTTAGTGTTTGGTTTTTCCTCTCAGCCACCCCGTTTGATTGAGGTGAGTATGGTGGTGTAACTTCATGGACTATTCCATGTTCAGCATAGAATTGAGAGAATTCATGAGAGATACACTCTCCTCCACGATCAGACCATAGTCTTTTAATTTTCTTTTTGAGTTGGTTCTCAACCTCAGCCTTATAAATTTTAAAGTAATTTAAAGCTTAATCTTTTGTTTTCAATAGATACACATAACAATATCATGATGCATCATCAATTAGAGTTAGAAAATATCTTTTGCCTCCTTTGGTCAACAATCCATTCTTCTCACATAAGTCAGAATGGACAAGATTTAAAGGTGCCAAGTTCTTTTCCTCCTGTAACCCCTTAAAGGGTTTTCAAGGTTGTTTTGCTTGCACACAAGTTTGGCACTTTGATCCTTTGACAATTTCACATTTTGGAATTAAATCTAATCTAGACATTCTAGCAATACTATCAAAACCAATGTGACAAAAACGAGAATGACATATATTGGCATCACATTTATTCAAATAGTTGCAACATTCATATTATGCTCTAAAGTACTCATGCGGAACAAGCCTCCGCTCTCACAACCTTTACCAACAAAGTTACCAAATTTAGACAATACATTTTTATTTGACTCAAATACTAGCTTATACCCATCCCTGCATAGGAGGGAACCACTAACAAGATTCTTGTTTATGGTTGGCGCATGCTGCACATTCTTTAAATGGACAATCTTCCCTAAAGTAAGCCTCAGATCCACTATGCCAACACCAAGAATAGAAGCATGCGACCCATTCTCCATTAGGACAGAGGAAGCCCCGGCTGCCCTCCTGTTGAGGCCTCGCCTATGATCACGTTGGCAGCCTGTTTCTTTGGCTGCTCACCATCCTTACCCTTACGAAAATGACAGTCTTTCTCCATATGACCATTTTTCCCACACACAAAGCAGGTGATGTTCCTCATATCCTTCTTCTCAGTTTTTTTCTTAAAGTTAGTTGTCTTTTTTGGTTTAAAGCCTTTGTTAATCTTGCCATATCTCTTCTCTATGACATTTGCATTGATCTGATTGTTCTGACTGGAAGTGCTTGGTGCATCTTTTTCTCTTGCCTTTTCTTCCACATCAATAGCAGCATTGAGATCCTCAATAGATATCTCTTCCCTCTTGTGCTTTAAGCCAGTGGCAAAACCCCGCCATGAAGCAGGAAGTTTAGCAACAATGCCCGCAGTCACAAACTTAGGAGGCAAGACACAACCCAGATGTGCAATCTCTCCGACCAGTAACTGTAGCTCATGAGCCTGTGCAACTATCGACTTAGCATCGTCCATGCTGTAGTCGAAGAATTTCTCACACATATAGAGCCACCGACCAGCCTCTGCTTCGGCATATTTGTGCTTGAGTGCATCCCACAACTCTGTGGCGGACTTGAAGTCCATGTATGTTGGAAATATGCCCTAGAGGCAATCATAGAGATGATTATATTTCATTATGTTCATAATATTGGATAATATGTTATCATGTTCCTTGAATGAATCATTGGATATGAAGATTAACAAGTATGTGACTTGTTGGTGAAACTCTTTAACTTATATGATGTCGTTCTAAATGAATCCCTGGTCGGATGTCAATGGTCGGAACACCAGTGACTCTATCGACCAGCACATTGTATTGATTGATGACCATGTTTCACCGGTCATGGGTATAGAGATATCGAATCAATAATATGAACACATGTTAGAGAACATGGGGTTGGATTGACCCACCTTGAGACACTATTGAGATTGTTATGATTTTATGTGTCGTTAGTTGGTCTCAAGCAATGATGATGTATAATCCTTAGACCTAAGATCAGCATGGTTCCCTACATGTGTAATAGCACTCTTAGGGGTTGCCAAACACTGCTCATAACTGGGTAGTTATAAAGGTAGTTTTCGGGTATGCTATGAAACATGCGGAGGAATGTGACTGGTTGGATATGGGATTTGCCCCTCCTAACATAACAGGAGAGATGTCTCTGGGCCCCTCGTTGTGGTCGGATAAAGTAAGTGCATGGCCATGCCACTAGTGGTCGAAGTGTTCGACCACGTGAAGTTATCCGACACTCGATCGAGAAAGTATTGAACAGTCTATGGATGACACAACATCTCACCTGGAGTTCAACCAGACATCGTGAGGCAAAGGGATAATACTCGAGTAGGTCGCTTAGTTCGATCAGTTATGGACTTGTCGTATGGAGATATGAGCTGGTCGTAGATTGGCCTCCAACTTTCTCTAGCTCCCCCGAGCCCTTGGATGCTGATGACTGGTTGCGTTCAACTAACAAGAAGCTTACCATTGCTCAGTGCAACGACCGTGAGAAAGTGTTATATGCAGCACACCAGCTTGAAGGCCCAGCAGCAGAGTGGTGGGAAAATTTTTGCGTCACCCATGTAGATCACCAGAGTATCACTTGGACCGAGTTCCCTGAAGCTTTTTGTCATTCCCATGTTCCAAATGGGATGGTTGAAATGAAGAAGAACGAGTTTCGAGAGCTGAATCAAGGTAGCTTGTCAGTGGGTGAATACCTCGACAAATTCACTCAGCTGGCGCGTTATGCTCCAGAAGACGTTGCCACCGATGATGCCAAGCAGAAGAAGTTCAAGCGAGGACTCAACCCCAGTCTGAAGGTTCAAGTCATTAGAAATGATTATGCAGATTTTTAGCATCTTGTGAACAAGGCCTTGCTAATTGAAGAATCACGCAGAGAGCTTTCAGAATCGTTCAAGAGGAAGATGTCACAGCCCAGAGCACATCAAAGACCTCTTTAGCGAGCCAAGACGTTTGCCCAACCTCAACCTGGTGCTTTTGGGACCTCTACGGCAGCACCCCTTTCGGCTCCTCAAGATTTCGACAACAGCCAGCAGCTCAGGGGCACCAAGCTCGTCGAAGGTGTTCAGTGCTTCAACTACCACCGGTGGGGTCATTTCGCCAAGTACTGCCCTCAACATCAACAGTGGAAGCAAGCCCCTCCCCAAGCTTTAAGGCAAGCCATCAGACCGCCAGTTCCAGCTGCCAGAGGACAGGTGAACCAAGTTGCCGTGGAGCAAGCACAACCGGCTCAGGACTTCTTCCCTGGTAAGTTTTTGGTTAGTGGTGGTTTTGCCTCACTCAAGAGAGAAATGTTGGAAGAGTGAGCAAGACCCGTGTTCCCCAACCTATTCCTTAGTCAGCCCGAATCTCGGGGTTGAGATTCCCTTTAAGGGATGTAGGTTGTGACGTCCCGTTTGTTCAGAGTTTCCTGTAGTTTTCAAAATAAAAAGAACCATTTGGATTTGTTGAGAATTCAAAGCTTAACTTGAGTTTTCAAAAGAGCTTTAATTGACTAAAATCAAACTTTAACTAAGATTAGCTTTTGCCCTTTTGAGCTGTGTTGGAGTTCTTCCCTTGTCTTTGTTTGCCTTGTGCTTGGCCTCGGCCTAGTGCTTTTCTTTCTTCTCTGGTCCTCCCTTGCCCCCTGGACCTTCTCTAGTGTTTTCTGTTGGGTCTTGTTTTGTCCTCCTCCAGACCTTCTCTTGCTCGGACCCCTTTGTTGGTCTAAGTCCTCTCTTTTGAGTTTAGACCAGCTCGGGTTTGTGTTTCAAACATCTTTGGTCTCTGGATCTTTCCCTGTATCTTTTGTTTGGACTTCCCTTAGTCCATACCTTCCCTTTGTTGGCTTGAATCTCTTTCTGTTTAGACCTCCCTTGGGCTAAACCTTCTTCTCTGTCTAGATCTCCTTTGATCTAGACCTCCTTCTCTGTTTTGGACCTCCCCGTGTACCTCTCAGCGTTCATTTGAACTCCCTGAGTTCATTTGGGTGTCCTTGGAATCCTTTTGGACCTCCCTGTACCCATATGGATCTCCCTGTGTCCATATGGAGCTCCTTTTGACCTCCCTCACGTCCGTGCAGTGCTACCACTTGCTTTGGCGGTACTACCGCTTGTTCCTTCGGAACTACCGCCCTTTTGTTGCGGTCGTACCGTTCTGAGCTTAGCCGCTCAGACCTCCCCCTTGTTAGATCTGGCCGTTAGGACCTCCTCTTTGGAGATCTTAGCCGCTCAGACCTCCCCCCTTGTTGAGATCTGACCGTTAGGACCACCCCTTTGGAGATCTTAGCCGCTCAGACCTCCCCTTGATCAGATCTGGCCGTTAGGACCTCCTCTCTAGAGATCTTAACTGCTCAGACCTCCCCTTGATCAGATCTGACCATTAGGACCTCCTCTCTGGAGATCTTAACCGCTCAGACCTCCCCCCTTGTTAGATCTGGCCGTTAGGACCCCCCCCCCTGGAGATCTTAGCCACTCAGACCTCCTCCTTGTTAGATCTGGCCGTTAGGACCTCCCCTTTGGAGATCTTAGCCGCCCAGACCTCCCCCTTGTTAGATCTGGCCATTAGGACCTCCCCTTTTGAGATCTTAACCATTCAGATCCCTCCTTTGTTTGATCCAAGGGTCCATACCTCTCCGTTGTTTGATCTAACGATCCAGACCTCCTCTTTGTTTGGATCGGAAGGCCCGAACCTCTTTAGGTCTAGACCTCCCTAGCGTTTGGACTCACCGCTGGCTCTTGCGGTCATACTGCCTGAGTTTTGCCTTTCTTGCCTTAGGACAGTTTGATGCTTATCGGACGGCTCAATCTTGTTGGAGCGTTCGGATGGTCCGAACATTCCTCTTCCTTTTAGCCCTCCGATCCGCATCGGACGGCTTGGTTGAGATGGCTCGTTCGCTTGGTCCGAACGGCCCATTAGCCTTGCTTCGTCCGATCAAGATCTAGCGGCCCCTGTTCCTCCCGCGCACCCTTGTTTCTGCGGACCTCCCCTTGTTCTAGATCTTGACCGTTGGGATCTCGTTTGAGGATCTGACCGTCAGGACCTGCTCCTTGAGGATCTGACCATCAGGACCTGCCCTTTGTGGATCTTGTCCTCAGGTCATCCCCGTTGTGTGTCTTTTGGACCTCCTGTCCATAGGAACTCCCCGTTGTGTCTTTTGGACCTCTTGTCCATAGGACCTCCCTGTGGTTGTGTCTTTTGGACTCCCTGTCCCTAGGACCTCCTTGTTGATGCGTTCTTTTGGACCTCCCCGTGTCCTTAGGACTTTCCCAGGTCGGACCTACCGCTTGCCTGGTTGGACCTACCACTCGAATTTGGTCTTCATCATTTGAGGACCTCCCCCTTGTTGATCTAATCGTTCAGGACCTCCCCGTTTGTCTTTAGGGCCTCCTCCCCACAGGACCTCCCTGTCCTTTGGGCCTCCTTGTTCTCCCAAACCTCCCTCTTGTGTGTGTTTGGACCTCTTTTAGGTTCAGACCTCCCTCTTGTGTGTGTGTTTGGACCTCCTTTATGTGGTCCAGACCTCCTCCTTGTGTTTAGACCTTTGTGGTCTAGACCTCCTCCTTGTGTTTGGACCTTTGCGGTCCAGACCTCCTCTTTTGTGTTTAGACCTTTGTGGTCTAGACCTCCTGCTTGTGTTTGGACCTTTGTGGTAGTAACACCATGATTTTCAGAGCCTTTTTGAAAATTTTCAAAATAAAAAGAACCATTTGGTTTTGATGAGAATTCAAAGCTTAACCTGAGAATTTCATAATTTGAAGAGTTTAAAATGACTAAACTAAACTTCAACTAATCCAAAGATTGATTCTCTTGGTATTGCTCTAGCTCTCTAGAGCTATTTTCCCTTTTTTATTTGGGTATTCTCTAAGTCTAGACCTCTCTTCTGTTCAGACCCTCTGTGTGACCAGACCTTCCCCTTTGGTTTGGATCACTTTGGATTTCTTTGTTGGTTTGAATCTCTTTAGTTCAGACCTCCTTCCTGTCCAGACCTCTTCTAAGTCTAGACCTCCTTGCTGCCTAGGCACTCTTTTAGGCCCAGACCTCCTTTCAGTTGGGACCTCCTTGTATTCCATTGGATCCCTTGTGTGCTATCGAACCTCCTGAGTTCACTTGAACCCCTAGGCACTTTCCTCAGTGCGCCAGATCTCTTTTGGGTCTATCTGACCAAAAACTGGTCGGACCTCCTTCATGGATCTTGACCACAGATCTCCTCGTCTGGACTTAGTCCTTTGAATCCCCTCCGTTCGAGACCTCCCTTGTGTGTGGATCTGAACCACTAAAACCTCCTCTGGTTAGTCTGAACCATTCGGGATCTCTTCGTTCTAGTCTTAACCAGCAGACCTCCCTTTCCCTTAATCTTGATCTTGGACCTCCAGTGAGCGTGTCTTTTGGACCTCCTGTCCATAAGACCTCCCCAATGTTGAGTCTTTTGGGTCTCCTTGCCGAAGACCCCCTCCAGAGCCCTTTGGGTCCTCCCTTTGAGATCTTGACCGTCCGGGATCTCCTTTTGAGGTCTAAATCCTTTGTAGTTTGGACTTCTGTGGGGTCTAGTTCTCTTTGTATTCAAACCTTTGAGGTTCAGACCTCCGTTGTGTTTACACCTTCTTTTGTGTTTGGACCTCTTTCAGGTTCAGACCTTCCTTGTTGTCTTTTGGACCTTCTCACAAGACCTCTATTGAGCTCGTAGGACCTCCCCTTGTTGATCCTGACCGTCGGGACCTCCTCATGTCCTGGACCTCCTCTCAGGTGGAATAGGACCTCCTTTGGAAATCTAACCGTCAAGGCCTTCCCTGGCTTTTGATCTTGACCGAAGGACCTCCTGTCCAGGATCTCCTTGCAGCTTTCTGGACCTCCCCATTCATTGGACCTCTGAACCTCTGGACCTCTCTAACCTTAGGACCTCCTAAGCCCTTCAGACCTCCTCAACAACCTCCTTGCGGGTCAGGACCTCCTCCTTTGACCCAGTTGTTTCTAAGTTTGACTGGACCCACTTGCCAGTCTTACCCATTCTCAGTTTTCTCCGCCACTCAAGAACCTTGTGCATTTAATGCATGTCATGTCGCATTAAATATAGCCATATACGTGGCTCTTACACTGAATTTGGTCACTTAGTGGCACACTGTTCTCTTTCCTTGTCTCCTCCTTTAACAGCATACATTGTCCTCTCCTTTTGTCCTTCACCATTTTGGTGGTGGCACCTGCCCTGTCACTCACCTACCTTTGACCTATTTGTCATGTCATCCTGGACACGTATACATCTAATAATTCCTTCACCACTTTGGCTATATTTAGCCAGAGAGCCTCTTCTCCTCACCTTTTACGCATTGGGCTCATCTGGCTCTCGCTCAGTGGCTTTGTGGTGAAGCTCCACTGCCAAGACCTCCGCCAGGGGCCTCTTTGGCCGAAGTTTTCACCGTTGAAAACTTCATTGGAGCTTGGGCGCCAGCCTCAGCTGCCTCTGATTCTACGACCTCCCCTTCAATTGTTATCTTTTGCTCATCCCTGGTAAGTTTCTTTGGATACTGCTCTGTTCTTGCTCTTGTCGCCACAATAACCGGTTGTGCCCTTTCCAGGACCTCCTCTCTTGGATTTCTGTAACATCCCAAAGTTCTGTTACCAAAATAAAAATAAATAAAGATATTATTTTATTGAATTTTCTGGCTATCGAAGTTCTTATTTGATTTTCTGCAATTTAAAAAGAGTTTCTTTGTTAAAAGGAGAGAAAAGGAAATTTTTTATTTGATTTCTTGGTTTTAAAGTCAAAATGAAAATTCTTGGAATTTTCTGATGTTGTTGCAATGCTATCACTATTGTTGTTGTGAAGAGCTAGCCATGATCCTTGGGACTAGCTCAGTATGCACAGGGAACCTTGGAGTAAGCCCAGTCCTCCACGACCACCCTCAGGTTGGACGTGTGTGGTTCTGGGGGGTCTCAGTCCTCCCTGACCTCCTCTGGTGGTCGTGGGTGGTCTTGGGATGACCTCAGACCTCCACGACTTCCCCTGGGCTGGCCGTGGCAGGTCTTCGGGGTGCTCCCTGGCTTCACGACCCCCCCTCGGGTTTGTTCTCCTGGACTTCCAGGTGGTCCCGCTGGACCTCCTGGGAGGTCTTGGTGGACTGACCGAGAGATCCTTTTTGGGATCTCCTGGGAGGTCCTGGTGGACTTTCCAGGAGCTCTTGGAGGGCCTCTCGGGTGATCTAGAGTTGGGGCGTTACAAAAGTGGTATCAGAGCCTCACGACTGCAGGTCGCAACCTAGTAGAATGGACGTTAGTGGAGATTTCAAAACTTATTTTACAACAAAAGAAATAACTTGTTCTTTCCTTATCTAAGTCATCTTTCTATTCTTATCCCCTTCTCTGTATCTTTTCTTACCCTATTTCCCTCTTATCATTTTGCTTGCCTCAACGTTTTACAGAGGTAAATGAATTCTCTTTCCTCTGGAAAATTCTATAGGACCGAGCCTTTGAGTTCTAAGCCCTGGATGCCTCGGGAAAACTGGGACCGATGGACCAACATTACAAGCTCCTGGAAGCTGCCCTTGTGAGCTCACCAGTACATCTGGGTGCCAAGTTAGGTAGCTCTGAAGACAAAGGTACAGGCTGAATTTGAGAAGTAAGGTTTTTGAGGATTTGTTGGGATTATTGGAAGTCTTGTGAACACTAGAGCATGTTGGTGAGTGTGTTTGATTGTATTGGATTCAAGGGGATCTGAGTAGTGGACTGTACAATTTGAGCAAATAAAAGTTAATCTGGAAGGAAACTTTTGGTGGGTCATGAAAAGATAGGAATTCGAAGTATTGATTCGATTACTAGAATAAATTGAATACCCCTAAGTTTGGAGTAGATTGTGATGATTGATTGGAAGCCCAGACTTGAATCTGTGGGATATACTAGACTTAGATGGATACAATCGAATAGGAAATTCAGTTTTGAAAGGGACCTTGATTGGATTGTAGGAATAAGTCTTGATCAGATCCTGGAATGGCATAATGACCGTATAATGGAAGGAATGCTTGAAGGGTATCTTGTTGATATTAAGCTTGATCAATTAGCTGCTGGATAGTTGCGGATGTAGTAATTTATTGGATCAAATTTAAACTTGGACCTAGGAGATCTTTTATTTCGAAAATGGGGATTTGTGGATTGTGGGATCTTTCCCATTGATCAGAACCTAGATTGAATAATTGAGTCCTCCTAATTGGGTGATCTGAGGTATGTGAGTTGGTGGATCATTATTAACCCGTGGGTTGTAGAAGTCTCTTGAAAGAATTTATGATACACTCTTGTGGACGGTAATGTCTGGTTAAAAACTGGTGGAATTGGATGAGTAATTAGATTCTTTCAAAGGTGTGACTTGAATATATATATACATATATTCATGGATTTGGTGGATCTTAATAACAGTACGTTGTGGATCTAGCGAATTTGGGAAGCTTGATTCTTAGCTCCTAACTAGCACCTGGTACCTGGTTGAAGCAAGTGGCTCCTAAAGAGAGAGCTGGCTGGAAGAAGAGAAGCATTGTCGTCTCTACCCTTCGAGGACTACATGCAAGACCTTCCGAGGACCGTTTCGTCAGCCCAACCCCATAGCCTCAATTGTCCAGGCTTCCTCTATATCGGGAGCCCTCTTACCAGCTTAGTGTGTTGATCGTTAGGGCGTTCCTAGCTGCTGAGTTTCTTTGGAGTAAGCTGTTGTTTGGGTTCTGTGTTGGGTTGTTTCTTGATCTGTTCCCTTTAGATCTCTTTTGTCCCTTCCCTATCCTTGGTCCCATTTCCTAACTTGCTGGAGCACCGAGCAGATGGGGAGACCCCACCACTCTCAAGTGGAAGTTACTCCCGGCAGCCATGTCCCTCAAAGTGGCGGTCTTAGAGGGCTAACCGTTGCGGAAGAAGTCCTTGAAACCTAAATCAGTTTCTCATCACCCAGACCCAGCTGATGCAATAGTTGATGCAGCAATTGAATGGCAACAATGCCTCCTTAGCCACACCCTCTGCAGCACCAGAAGAGCATACCTGCGAAGAGCTATCCAAGGATGAGCCACTGGAAGTCCCTCCTAATGAAAATGCGAGCCATGTCATTCCTGAAGGCCGCCACCCTTGGAAGTTTGTGCTCTGCTATAGATGTGGCGAGCAAGGACACTATGCCTATGGATTCCCCCAAAACGGAAAACCAGATCTACAAGTTCTTTGTGCCGGTTGCAACCTTCTTGGACATCGTTTCATCAAGTGTCCCAGAAGAAAAGAAACCCAATATCAAGACTGCTACAATTGTGGCAAGGAGGGCCACTTTGCCAAACAGTGCCCCTTGCAAGCAAATTTGACGCCACAAGCAGCTTTGGTCCTAGGAGACCGACCAAGAGAGATTGAGACATCATCTCAAGCAGCTGTGAATTACTCCCGCAGTGAAGGCAAGGAGTACCTAAAAATACCTTTGACCCCTGCAGCTCAGCATCAATGCGACAATGGTCTCAAGAGGAAGATGAAAGCTCCAGTGCGAGACATTGTGAAGACCTCCAAAACTCATATGATGGTTGGGCCATCTCTCCAGAACAAGACATCAAAGACAAAAGTTCAGTGCTGCAAATGTGCAGACATAGGGCATTATGCCAATCGATGCCCTAGAAGGCGGCAAGCCAGTACTCCGGACAACCTTCCAGAAGTTGCTCTCATAGCAACAATAACCCCAGCGGCCGAAAGAAAGGCCAATGCAAAAATTATGTTGCAAGTACAAGAGTATAGAAGCTTAGGCTTGCCAATGTCCCAAGCTGAGGTAGAGAAGCGTCAAGGCAGCGCTAGCACCTCCAAGTTATTTGCTCTAGGCCAACCCAGAAGAAGTTTCCTCCAATTGCAAGTGTCACGTGCTTCTACTGCAAAGAGTTGGGACATTACGCCAATAAATATCCAAAGAAGCAGCAGCTCCAGTTGCCGTTTTGCTGCCCACCTCCTTCTTTCTAGTCTTTCCGAATCTCGGGGTCGAGATTCCCTTAAGAGGGGTAGGTTTGTAACACCCTGATTTTCAGAGCCTTTTTGAAAATTTTCAAAATAAAAAGAACCATTTGGTTTTGATGAGAATTCAAAGCTTAACCTGAGAATTTCATAATTTGAAGAGTTTAAAATGACTAAACTAAACTTCAACTAATCCAAAGCTTGATTCTCTTGGTATTGCTCTAGCTCTCTGGAGCTATTTTCCCTTTTTTATTTGGGTATTCTCTAAGTCTAGACCTCTCTTCTGTTCAGACCCTCTGTGTGACCAGACCTTCCCCTTTGGTTTGGATCACTTTGGATCTCTTTGTTGGTTTGAATCTCTTTGGTTCAGACCTCCTTCCTGTCCAGACCTCTTCTAAGTCTAGACCCCCTTGCTACATGGGCACTCTTTTAGGCCCAGACCTCCTTTCAGTTGGGACCTCCTTGTATTCCATTGGATCCCTTGTGTGCTATCGAACCTCCTGAGTTCACTTGAACCCCCTTGGCACTTTCCCCTGGTCGCCAGGATCTCTTTTGGGTCTATCCTGACCGCTGAAAACTGGGTCGGACCTCCTTCTGTGGATCTTGACCAGCAGATCTCCTCGTCTGGACTTCGTCCTTTGAATCCCCTCCGTTCAGACCTCCCTTGTGTGTGGATCTGAACCACTAAAACCTCCTCCTGGTTAGTCTGAACCATTCGGGATCTCTTCGTTCTAGTCTTAACCAACAGGACCTCCCATTTCCCTTAATCTTGATCTTC
This sequence comes from Phyllostachys edulis, assembly GCA_036346405.1. Taxonomy (NCBI): domain Eukaryota; kingdom Viridiplantae; phylum Streptophyta; class Magnoliopsida; order Poales; family Poaceae; genus Phyllostachys; species Phyllostachys edulis. Next base: position 51,129 of record JAYEVD010000700.1, on the reverse strand, counting down.
GGACCTCCTATGAGCAGGTCTTTTGGACCTCCTGTCCATAAGACCTCCCCAATGTTGAGTCTTTTGGGTCTCCTTGCCACAAGACCCCCTCCCGAGCCCTTTGGGTCCTCCCCTTTGAGATCTTGACCGTCCAGGATCTCCTTTTGAGGTCTAAATCCTTTGTAGTTTGGACTTCCTGTGGGGTCTAGTTCTCTTTTGTATTTAAACCTTTGAGGTTCAGACCTCCGTTGTGTTTACACCTTCTTTTGTGTTTGGACCTCTTTCAGGTTCAGACCTTCCTTGTTGTCTTTTGGACCTTCTCACAAGACCTCTATTGAGCTCGTAGGACCTCCTCTTGTTGATCCTGACCGTCAGGACCTCCTCATGTCCGGACCTCCTCTGTGTGGAATAGGACCTCCTTTGGAAATCTAACCGTCAAGGCCTTCCCTGGCTTTTGATCTTGACCGAAGGACCTCCTGTCCAGGATCTCCTTGCAGCTTTTTGGACCTCCCCATTCATTGGACCTCTTAGCCTCTGGACCTCTCTAACCTTAGGACCTCCTAAGCCCTTCAGATCTCCTCAAAAACCTCCTTGCGGGTCAGGACCTCCTCCTTTGACCCAGTTGTTTCTAAGTTTGACTGGACCCACTTGCCAGTCTTACCCATTCTCAGTTTTCTCCGCCACTCAAGTACCTTGTGCATTTAATGCATGTCATGTCGCATTAAATACAGCCATATACGTGGCTCTTACACTTTAATTTGGTCACTTAGTAGCTGCTTGTTCTCTTTCCTTGTCTCCTCCTTTAACAAATACATTGTCCCTCCTTTTGTCCTTCACCATTTTGGTGGTGGCACCTGCCCTGTCACTCACCTACCTTTGACCCATTTGTCATGTCATCCTGGACACGTATACATCTAATAATTCCTTCACCACTTTGGCTATATTTAGCCAGAGAGCCTCTTCTCCTCACCTTTTACACATTGGGCTCATCTGGCTCTCGCTCAGTGGCTTTGTGGTGAAGCTCCACTGCCAAGACCTCCGCCAGGGGCCTCTTTGGCCGAAGTTTTCACCGTTGAAAACTTCATTGGAGCTTGGGCGCCAGCCTCAGCTGCCTCTGATTCTACGACCTCCCCTTCAATTGTTATCTTTTGCTCATCCCTGGTAAGTTTCTTTGGATACTGCTCTGTTCTTGCTCTTGTCGCCACAATAACCGGTTATGCCCTTTCTAGGACCTCCTCTCTTGGATTTCTTTCGGATCTCTGTGGCTTTTATGTGAGGAACTCCTCTCTGATCTCTGCACGGAGAACATCTCCTGGACCTTCTTGGCCATGTGCAAGGATCACCTTCCAGGGCCTCTCTGTTCTTTTGTCCAAGATTACTCTTTTGGGGTCTTTTGCTAAGGACCCTCTCCTCCCGGTAAGCTTGGACTTCTCCCTAGGAGCCTAATCTTAATATAAGTACTCTTCCGTTGGTTGAGCTTTGGGGTTCCTCTGGAGTTCTTTTGGTTCTTTATTCGGATCTCTATTGGTTCTTTATTTGAGCATTGTTTGAATCTGTTCTTTTAACCGTGTAGATCTTGACGTTTCCGGAGAGCCAGAGCTGTGAGAGAGAGTAGATCCTTAAGCTGTCAAGCAAGAGGCAAGTTACACTCTTGATCATATTGCACCCAATAATTCAAATTATTTATGTCCTGATTTAATGTATACTGCATGCCTATTTTTACCAAGTTATTTCAATACCTGTTTTAAATTCATAGTTATGCCTACTTCCTTTGTATGGCCCTTTGTTGACCTTGGACGAACATGTTGTCACCATTAGATTAAACTTGGGTCATGCAATAGTGTGAGCCAAGACCATTTGAAAAACATATGCTTAGTCATGCTTAGACCAAAAGTATTGATTTGGGGAAATCTTTACCATCCTAACCAAACACTGTTTCAAATGTTTTCACCATGACATTGGGTTGTCATGGAAGGATGAAAATGCTGCTGGGAAAGCAAAGAAAAGGGAAATGGATTTGGACTAGGCGAATTGGTAGGCTTGGTGGTGCAATGTTTATGCGGACTCTATCTGGCTAAGGTGGAGGTCCGGGGTTTGTGGTTGTCGCCCTAGTCGGTTTGTGGACGGTCTTTGAGCTGCCAATGCTATGCCTATAATGGGCTATGCCACAATCGTGCAACCACATGTCTCGAGAATGGGCGTGGGACTGGTGAGTAATTTACAAAGTTCTACCATAAATTTGCTCCATTGGAGGTGTGGGAGGTCTTCTAGGACCAATGGTTTTTTTATAACCTCTCTGTTCCCCTTTGGTGCAAGAGGGGCTTTCATGGGATTGCGATCCATAGGAAAGTGAAACCTTAGCAAGGAAAGGCTGTGGTGGAATAATGCATTGTAAAAGCCTTGTCATGAACTCTACACCTCTTACCTTGGCGGTGAGAGGTGGCACTTTCATATGCCAAACAAACTAGAGGAATCATGTCATGTGGGTAAAGTGTACAACCTCTGCGAGTTAAATCTATTGAATAGCCGTGTCACGATCATGGACGTCTTGGCAAAGGCTACTCGAGTTAGATGTTGGTTTTGGGTTTTTGAAATGTTTATTAAACGGTTTTGGGATTGCTATCCCATGGGTTGGGCAGGGAGCCTTGTGACAGGAGGTATCCTTCACCACTTGTGATGAATGAATATCCAAATGAAAATCAAGTTTAGAAAATGAATTTTATCTATTAAGTACCTGCTTTGGAACTTAGTATTTGTATTTGAAAGAAACTTGGCTTTACGCAAATTAACCATAATAAGCCTTCCATTGTGATATCCATTTATGCATGTCATTTTGTTATCGGCAGGTGTAACTTGCGAAACACGGTTGTTGTGCTCACTCTTGCTTCTTCTTTGTCTTTAGCGAGTCTGGAAGCCTTGGGTTGAGCTTGTTGTGGACCAAGTGGTCTGGACCGACTAGGATCGCCCTCGGCCGATTGCTGTGGTGTATCGGGTGGCCCTTGTGTTTATCTTCCATTATATTTTGTTCTTTGAATTGTAAGCTCTCTTGTAAACAACTTCCTTGATATTAATAAATCTGGTGTTGTTGCAATGTATCACTATTGTTGCTGTGAAGAGCTAGCCATGATCCTTGGGACTAGCTCAGTATGCACAGGGAACCTTGGAGTAAGCCCAGTCCTCCACGACCACCCTCAGGTTGGACGTGTGTGGTTCTGGGGGGTCTCAGTCCTCCCCGACCTCCTCTGGTGGTCGTGGGTGGTCTTGGGATGACCTCAGACCTCCACGACTTCCCCTGGGCTGGCCGTGGAAGGTCTTCGGGGTGCTCCCTGGCTTCACGACCCCCCCTCGGGTTTGTTCTCCTGGACTTCCAGGTGGTCTCGCTGGACCTCCTGGGAGGTCTTGGTGGACTGACCGAGAGATCCTTTTTGGGATCTCCTGGGAGGTCCTGGTGGACTTTCCAGGAGCTCTTGGAGGGCCTCTCGGGTGACCTAGAGTTAGGGCGTTACAGTGGTCAAGACCTCCTTGTTGTCTTCAGGACCCTTTGTCCTCAAGACCTCATTGTTTGTCTTAGGACTTCCTGTCCTCAGACCTCCTTGGTGTCTTAAGGACCTCCTCCTTGGACCATCCCCTTTGACCAATCTGTTCACCCTTTTGACTGACTCCTTGACAGTCTTAAGCGCATTTGATGTGGGATGAGTCACATTAAATGCTGTCACCTACCTTTTTACTTACTCCTACTTTTTGTCACCTCCTTAGCCCTGTTTCTGTCCTTTTGGTACTTGCTAGCAGTGTACCTTTTGTACTAATGCCTTGAACCTGGTCACTTCTTTTGGTGGTGGTTCTATTCTCTTTTTCCCTTTAAATAGAGCATCACAGAGTGACCATTGCCCCCTTGTTCTTCATTTCAACTCCTCCTCTTCCTCCTCCTCCTCTCTTTCTCTCGGTTCTGGAGAAGCTCTCCTTGCTCCTCTGGGACTTCCTCGGTTTTGGACCTCCCTCTCTTGGGACCTCCCTCCCGGATCTCATCCTCTCAGTGGACCTCTTCTCCTTTTCGCTCTCTCTAGTTCCTTTTCGGTTTCTTTTTGAGTTGTTTTATTTATTTTGTTTTCTTGCAACGTGTAGATTCCGTTGGTGCTGAGAAGCTCGAAGGTCCAGCAGCCCTTGTTGAAGCTCAGCAGCTCGCCACTGAAGGCAAGTCGTGGGACCCTTGACCATCTTGATCCCATTTGCAAAAGTATTTTGATTTGTTAAACTTGCATTTGCTATTTGTATAAAGTTGGTTTTGGGCTTAGTTATCTACCTGCTTGTCTTTATACCTCCTTGCCACTTTGCAACCGACATGTTGACATGTTACCTTTGATAACCTTAGCTTGGGTACTGTTAGTTGGACACCTTGCTTACCAACATGGGTATCATGTTTGCTTAGCTATGCTCTAGTAGACGCTGGTCTCCTCATGAATCAATACTGCTAAACTTGACTAATTGAACTATAGAACTTTAGTTGGTGCCACGGATAAGCAACTAGGGTGGAAGTCATAGTTGTGTTGTTTGTGGTGCGAGGCCACTTTAAAATATGTTGTGCCAAGACCAGGGTGATCTTTGGCCAGGTGAACCCAAAATTGTTTTATGCTCGGGCAAGTTGGCCAGAGGCGAGTAGTGGGTGCTCCATTTGTTGTAGCGATGGAGTCACTTGGGGGCTCCATTTGTCGGTGCGGTGGAGTCACCTGGGTGCCGCATTTGTCATTGCGATGGGGTCACATTGGGTTGAGGATAGCCTTGCTTGAGGAGCCAATTAAGGACTGAACCTTGGGAGTCATTGATCTGGGCCATGCTGTGCAACCACATGTCCATTATGGGGTGGACCAGGTGTAATAATTGGTCATGCTCTAATTCTGTTCCAAGGTAGAGGAGGTGCTGATAGCGCACCACGGCACAAGAGGGGCCGCCAGTGCTATCGCCTGCTTGTGATGGTGAAACCTTAGTGTTGGTGACTGGGTCGGAGCAGGTCCTTGTAAAAGCCTGGTGGTGGTCTCTACTTGATTCACATGTCTAAGGTAACGTGTGTAATATCAAGTGACTACCTCTTGTGGGTAAAGTTGTACACCTCTGCAGAGTGTAAATCTATTCGAATAGTCGCGTCCTCGGTTATGGATATGCCTAGAGATTTCGAATGAGGGGTAGAATTCCTTTTATGAAATTGTGTTCCTCCTGGGCGCTTTGGTGAGAGATCATGGCTTTTGCCTCGAAGAGACCTTGGCCGGCTCCAGAGGGGTTATGGTTGGCTCACAAAGTGGTCCAGGGGCTGGTCTTGTGGTGCTCTGGAGTGAGTGGGTGCTCACTGTCTCCTTTGAAAATCAAATGTAATTATGTATTATGCTTTTAAACTTGAGCTTTGCAATCTATTACGTTATTTATTGTCAAACTTTGCTTTCTACAAACTAACCATACAGCTCTCATTGTCAAGCCATGCATAATACTACTTGCATACCTTACCCACGGCTTGCTGAGTACATTCAAAGTACTCATTGGCTTGTGCCCTGCTATTTTTGATCAGCAGAGGTTGGAGATCCAGGTGACCAGGTGCTCTCAGGAGGGGAGCTCTTTTGAAGACCTTGTGCGCTAGGACGTCCTCCACTTGGTAGCCTGTGGGCTAGCTGAATGGACCTTGCTGTTGTTTTGTTTCCGCTATGTTGTGTTCTCTTTTGCTGTTAGCCTTGAGAGGCACCCTTGTACTAACCTTGACCTTAAGATCCCTTGTTAATATATGTGATATTTTGGTCTGCTTCTCTTTGTGCGTGTTGTATGGATTTGATTACACTAATGTTGGATCTGTGCAAGCTAGCCAATCTGATCCTAGGACTAGCTCAATGTGCACAGGGCCAAGACCTCCAGGAGGTCTTGGGATCTCCTGGAGGACCTCCCCTCGGACTTACTGCACGGTCCTGCCGGGTGCTTCGGGCGGTCCTACCAGACTCCCCCTGAGCTCTCCTGGCCGTGCTTGCCCAGCTTGCCAGCAGTACTACCGCTCCTTCGTGCGGTAGTATCAGAGAAAAAAAAATCAGGGTAGTAATTCCCGAGGGAGTTCCTCACATGATACATGTGATACATGTCATAGGGTACATGTATCACATGTATCAAGGGGTGGCAAGGACTCTACCTTATAAATTGCTCTCTCACCACTTGGCTAGGCAGTATGTGACTAAACCATGCACGCTTTGGAATTTAGGAATGAATGGGCCTTTATAAATAAGGGCCCAATTCTAACAAAACTGATGTCTACTTTTTGGTTTTTCAGGCAATCAGAGAGGATCCAAGGAAAACATAGTAGACAGAAAGAGATCGGCGATCGGAGTGATCACTAGCCCAAGTCACATCAAAGTACACCTTGAGCTGCAAGGAGCTAGCGAGGAAAGAAAAGGTGATGAGAAATGGTGCCACAAAGATATCGAAGGACAAGCAGAAGGTGCCTGTAGTAAAGCTGAGTGGGAGCCGAAACGAATTGGCTCAGAATGTGAACAGGGTCAGAGATGTTAGGTCGAGTGATCCCAAGATAGACAAGACTACCAACAAGGTGACAATAGCGAGTAGGATCCTCAAGGGCCTCTCCATCAGTGAGCCGAAGGTGAACTTTGTCGACGTTGGGACTCTCGTCATAGAACAGACAAACGAAAATATAAAGAAAAAAAATGGAGATTGCTATCTATTCACCAAAGGACTCAAAGCGGTGATGTATGTTGCAAAGGGTATGATGTGATGACAGGAAGAATGATATTGAATAAACGTGGATTAAGATCTGGATTACAAAGGCACATAGGCTGGGTTCTTGTAGTCTACAAAATATCGGCAGTTTGTTGCAGTGGTGCCTCTTCGCGCCAATGGTTGTGTCCCTTCAAGTTAATCGTTGCATCTCTTCGTGATGCTCATTATATCTCTGAGTACAACAGCCAATATCTTCTCTCTACGTGTAGTTATCATTAACCACATGTGAGTACCCGCTTTCAAGATTTCCTCTGTGGGGAGAGGTCCTGTTGTGGTCTTGGAGTGGTCCTCAAGTGGTCTGAAGAAACCTATTGAGGAGGTCCAACCGAACATCCGGAAGAGGTTTTGAGAATGGTCAAAGAAAAGACTTTCAGGCCCACTTTCTGTTCGCTTAATTGATCTTGTGCCCAGAAAGCTAATTTGGGCCCAGTAGAAAACCTAGTTTATTTATAAATAAACAAATAAAGATATACTTGGATAATTGACTGGTCAATAATCCTCATCAGCTAGCCCCTCAACTTCAAGTGGAAATAACTTACTTGAAGGGGTTTTGATCGGAACTAGATTTGATCAAGAAGATAATTTTGCTTGAGTTGTAAATAACTATTTTCCTTAAGAAGCAGGAGTGTCAGCCGTATATATTTATGAAAGCAATTCCCGAAGGGACGATTATGCTTTAGTCTTCAGCAATTTATTAGGAAGAAACTATAATAAAATCTTATCTGTTAGACTTCCGTCTAGTTTATTTAATTCTACCGCAAGTTACTGGTCTATAAATAACCATCAGAAGGGTAGGAACAAGTGACATTCCTTCAAAAACTTTCCATCTTTCTTACTTTCGCTTTGATGTTCTTCCACTCGGGGAAATAGTACGAAATAGACAAACACTTCGCAGATCAAATTGACTTTTTGACCACCCTAAAGGCATGATCCATGAATCTTGTTTGTTCCATGGTGGTCAAAAGTCAATTTGCTCTATGGATTAAAGTCTTTAAATCCGAATAGATTACCTTGGAAGAAATAATCAGTCCTTAGAGTATTGTGGGTAAGATCGTGGAAAAGACACATTTCACAGATCAAATTGACTTTTGGTCGACCCTTCGATCACTTTCAAGTTATGATTCATGGAAGGTCGACCAGAAGTCAATTTAGTCTATGGACTGATATCTTCAAGAAATTGGTAGAAGAAATCCCAATGATCAGGTGAACTTCTCTCGAAACATATATCAAGGTAACTTCTATGTTAAGTGGTTTTGTACTTTGCCACCCACGATGGTTATGGGATGAAAATAACTTTGGAAAAAGAGAAAAACTTTCGAACTGCTTTTTCTTACACATCTCGTAGCGGAACAACACCTTGACGAGCGTGAGTTGCCATGTCACCACTAGTCGAGGTGCAGTTGGTACGTCTTGAAAGTAGTGGGTTTGAAATGTACCAAGGGTATATATATGGATCTTTTACCTCTCCTTGGGCACGTTTTTTATCCCAGTTGTTTTCACTTTCCCCATTCACCGATAGCCTTGCGTCCTCCACAAACCTTCAAAAGGGATAATTCCCCAGTCCACCATTAAACCAAAACAATGGAGGGATGGAAATCGTCAATGCTGTCTGCAGAAGAGCTCAAAGGACTAGAGCAGGAAGGGCATCTGTCTGAGAAGGCTCTTATCAAGTGGCGTGCACCAGGGAGGGAGATTGAACCATGCTCTCCGACCGGTTTTACGATACTCTTCGTGCCCTATCTCGGGGCAGGCCTCCGTTTGCCTGAGAGTGATTTTTTTATTGAAGTTCTTAATCATTATAGAATTGAATTAGTTCATCTTGTACCGAATTCAGTTCTGGTACTTAGTGTCTTTGCCCACATGTTTGAGGTGTTTTTAGGGATAGCCCCTAGTCTGCGTCTGTTTAGATTTTATTACCAAATCATTCGCAACAAGAAAGGTGCTGGTGCCTTGGGCTCTTTTTATTTTAAATTTCAAGATGCCAACAAGAGGGTGTTTCCCTTCTTGGCTACCAAAGATGCCTGCCAAATATGGAGCAAGGAATGGTTTTATTACAAAGTTCCAAAAGAGAGTAGGATTACTTACAGTCGTAATGCACCACCGGAGTGGTCCTCAAAAAGCCGAGTTGCTGACAAGGAGATCAAGCTCTCAGATGACGAGAAGAAACTAGTCCTGGTGATCAACAACCTGTTAGAGAGAGGTTTAGCTAGACGAAAGATTGTCCATGACTTCCTCAAGAACAAGATCTTCCCCCTCCAAAAGAGGGAAATATTATCCTGTAACTATGATATAGCTGAAAATGGTAATAATCCATTTATCTTTTTACTCAAACTGAATTTCATAGTTGAAGTAAAGTAATTTTTTATTATATTGCGGCTCTTTCAAATGATGAGGCCCTAGCTAGGGCCTCAGTCCTGTTAAAGGATCGGGTTCCAGAAAAGGAACCAATCGATATAGAAGCGCAACCCCCAAGCTTGATTGGGGCTACCTTATCGCTTAGGAAAGATTGCACAGTGGTAAGCATTCATAGAAATAGTTAGACATAAGAAGTAAATTTGTCCATGTCTAATTTGTATGTTTCTGGACTGATGACACCGAAAAAATGTCATATCTCAGATGTTGGTGCGAGCTCTTCCCCTCCTTTGGCAAAGAGTGCAAGGATTACTTCCAGACCTCCTATCGCGCCAAAGAAAACGAAACCCACACCGGCTTCAGTTTCAGTTCCACCAAGACCTCTTGCTTCATTTCCAACTCCTTTGAGACCTTCTATCTATGAGGTATTGAAAACAAAAGTTAAGACTTCAGTTTCTCGATGTCTCTAACCCCCAGCCAATGTCTTTTATATCAACTTTCTTGGCTGGGGTGGTCCAGGGTGAAGGATCGTCAAAAGAATCTGAAGAGGAGGTCCCTCTTCAGATGGTTCCAAGGTCAAGGACCTCCATGGCCTTGGTTCCCTCTTTGTCAGAGCAAACGAGAGAACCTACTTTCACCGTGAATGAGGATTTTATGTCTCTCTTTAGCGAAAGTGGTTTCAAGATCGAGTAAGTTCTTTAATAATAACTTTATAATTTTGGCTTAAAATGACCAATCCTCACTTTCCTTTTAGCCTTTTTTTGCCGTCGGACCCGAAAAGGGGACAATTGACAGCTCAAGAACAAACTTCGCCATCAATTGTAACGACAACAGTGGAATCCCCAGCAGAAGATATTCTGTAAATGGAAATACCTCCTAGGACCACTAAGGAAGTGGTTCAGGATGTTTTGACGATGGCTACTAGGACATCCAAAGGGATGCCACAGGACATGGAGGTCCAGACAGAAAGGACCTCCCAAGAGGATTAGACAGAAGAGGTGGTCCATGGGTCCACTACAATAGGAGCGGACCATGAGACCACAAGGTTAGAGGAGATGGTCCATGAGACCATTGAAACTCAAGACGAAGATGATCGTATCTTGGTAAACTTTTTATCTTGGTAATTTTACTTTGAATATACCAGTATAGACCTGACTCATAGAATGTCTTAGGAGTCGCAAGATACTGGATCTGATCCAACTAGAGGAGTTTTTCATTTGGTTCAATTGGATCAATCCGAGAATGAAGTTCCTCTTGAAAGTTCTCCTTCTAGAATAAAAAAGAAAGACCTCCAAGACCTCATGATGTCTGTCAAAAGGTGTTGGAAAGTCAATGTTGACATGATCTGGGAGATCAAAACTTTCGCAAAGGAGAAAGAGAAGTAAGTACATAAAGATATTATTCAATCATAAGATTCTGATTAAATAATTTACTTATGCTTTTAATTACACTATAGGGAGTGTTTACTGGCAAAAGCCGGACATAAAAATGTTGAGTCTATACTTCACGTCACGCTCTCAGATTAAAATTGTCTGAGGCGGAGAAAAGATCTGAGAGGAGCATGGTGGCCATAGCAGAAAAGACCGAAGAGATCCATCTCTTGACTCAGAAGAATGAAAAGTTACAAGAGATCTTGGGCAGGCAATGTGAAGAAAGCCACAACCTCTTTGAATAGAACAAGGTTCTCATTAAGGAGAAGAAAGGTGAAGAACCTCTCTTTGTTTCTTGTAGAGCATTTGACCTCGTCATTATTTGTAATGTATGAATTCTATTCTCTTTTTTCGTTCTTTCTTAGAACTAGAAAAGGCAAAAGAGGATCTTCAGAAGACCTCTTCTAACAAAGATCTTCAGATTCAAGACTTGAAGGAAGTAGAAAAATGGAGTCGCACTGCCGTGCAAGAACTTAAAAAGAAAGTGGATACCTTGATGAAGGCCAGCAAGGAACTTACTACTGATTCTGAGGCGTAGCTTTTCTCAAATCTCGGCTTCTCTACAAGAAATCATGAGAGCATCTGAAGGCTCCAGTAACTCCTCTCGCAATCAAAATGACCTTAGATGACCTTAGAAATGATATCTATACTCAAATTGCATACATTCAAAAACACATACCTGCTATGAAGACTACTATATATCAATATTTGACAAGAACAATGGGTCAAGTGTAACATCCCAATTTTCTGAGTTTTAAAAATCTTTTGAGTAGTTAGTAGTTGGAAAATTCACCCTTGAATTTTATTTGTTTATAAATCAAGCTTAACATGGACTTTTAGTATCAAAACTATTTAATATGATTAATGCCAACATCAATAATTGTTAAAACTATTTTATTTGGATTCTATGTGCTTGTATATATTTTCTAGATTTTTCTTGAATTTATCTGAGCTCATTTGCTATTTTCTATTTGCCAATTTGATTTGCTGTATTTTTTCAAATAGAAAACTTATTTAAATTCGCAGAAAAACTCTTGGGTCAAATCTCCTTGGATTTGGCCCATTTCTGCTCGCTCCAGCCCGGCCCGTTCGACCTTCCTTTCCTTACCTTGACCCAGTATACGCCGCACCACTTCGATCTCGTGATGCATGGGGCCCACGCGTCAGGTCGTCGTCCACCTCGCAACGTCGTTCTCGCACGAGCTCCTTTCGTTGTCGCTGTTGACGCTCCTTGAAGCTCCATCCAACAAAATTGTTTCCAACTGAAAGAATCCCTCGAAGATACGACATTGGACTTCCCTTATCCTTCCGCATTCAAATCCAACAAAATCTGATTCTGTATCCCCTTCAAACTCGGGATTTGACTCGTGTTCATCTCGGACTTTTCTAGGGTTCCACCGCCGATGCGCCCTCGACCACACCCCTACCCTATAAATAGCCCCCTAGGATCGTAATCGTTCCCTCAACCCGAACCCCCAATCTATTTCACCTCTAGAACCCTAGCGCCGCCGTGATTTAGGTTTTAGGGTTCTTCAACCGGAGCTCTTCAATCTCAAATTCCACTGCCGCCGTTGAAGCCCTGCCACTGTGGTTTGCAAAATCATCTTCGTCATCGCCTGGGCTACCTTGCGCACCCATTTCCGCCGCCAAAGCATCGCCCGATCGATTTCCCGACAACACCCAATTATCTCCATCGCTCAAAGCTCGTTGTCGGCCACCATCATCATCCCCGACCACCAATAAGCGCATCAAAAGGATCGCAATAGCCTCCTCTACCTACCAGTACCACTCACTGCCGGTGAATCACCGCCGTTCGCCGGTTGCCATTGAGTCCAGAGCCCTCATCGTCGTCGAGCCACCGTGGCGTGCCACGTCTGTGCTAGCTTAGCACCACATCAGCGCATGCGCCTACGTGTCGCTTGCGTGGCATCCGCGTCAACGCTCACATGGGTGGTGCACCCAAACCTGAGATCCAAACCTAAATAGATCTAGTCCATCGTGGACTGTGTCTCTGACGTGTCGGTCCCACATGTCAGGAGATTTTCTATTTTCTTTTTCTTTTTCTTTTCGGCTAAAATCCCAGGGCTAACATGAGCTAACGTCATAATCTGAAAAGCCATAACTTCTCCATCCGAACTCCGATTGAGCCCATTTAAATTTCTAAATTCATATAAATTAGAGCTCTATTTTATTGAGGTTTTTATTTAATTTTTGGAGTTTGTTTTCCTCTCTATTTTTATTTATTTATTTTATTTTCTTTCATTTGCAAGTAGACGTTGATTCTTCGAGGAATTTTGAAGAAGAAGGAGTTCACGAAGACCAATATCAGTACTAGGATCTATTCCAAGGCAACTTGTACCTTTGATCATGTTGAACCCAGTTTTTAAAATTACTTTGCTTCAATTATTGCATTTATTTTAAGTATGTATTTAAACGCTTTGGGATTAGTTAATTATCGAATTTGTTTATATCCACCTTGTCTATTGTTATGTCATGATCCTTATCACCTAGATTGGTTCATTATTTAGTTGGTATTATCTAGCACCAATGTGGGTTTGTTAAATCTGAGTAGATTGTAGCCATGCAACAAGTCATCATTTCATATGAGTTGCAAATATGAATTTGACTAAGTGAATATGGAACTTTGTGATAAAGCGTAATGCGTTATGTGCTATTACTCGTTGATGGCATGTGTTGCACTTAACCAATAGGGTGGGAAAGGATTTAGGCGAGGCAAATAGTGGAAACTCTGTGATATGGTGGAGTTTAGTTCTTGGGTTTTAAAAACAATGATTGCTTAGTTAGAAATTGGAAGTCTTGCCTTGGTCAATTAAAGACTTAACTTTTTGCGCCATTGAACTGAGCCACAACTGTACGACCACATGCCTGGTATGGGACATGCCTAACTTAGTAAGTTCTGGAGTCTCGACATTGACTACTCAGGTAGTAGGTTAGGCTATGTGCCAGGGTGGAGGTGTGTTTTTGTTTTCGTGGTGATTCACATCGCGGAACGGTTCACCTCGTCCCTGTCCAACGGTGTGCGATGGACTAATTTTTTGTGTGGGCGTTAGTGTCATCAGTAAAACACATCGGGAGTGTCAATGTTTAAGATAAAGTTTCTGAAAAGTTTTGTTATGATTAGTGCTAGCTACACTGATTGTATCGTGTGGGTAAAGTGTATAACCTCTGCAGAGTGTTAAACAAATCTATTCGAATAGCCACGTCCGCGGTCATGGACATGCTCGAGGATTTCACACGAGGGTTAGATTTTTATAAAACACTTGGGAAGAGAGCTGTATGATCTAAGTCATATGGTTGTGTGAATAATTTGTTTAGGCTTTGTGTTCTTTATGAAAACAACTGTTAAATTAATATTGTTTATTTGTTTTAATTTGTGTTTTAATCTATTATTCATATTCAATTGCAAATATTGCATTTCTACAAAAGAACCACAGAAGCCATTCCTTTGGAATAAGCCATCATATATACATTACATTCTGTGGTATGACTTGCGAGTACAGTTGTGTACTCATACTTGGTATAATCAATCAACAGAAGTGGAGGAGTTCTACGAAGGTGCTGATCACTAGGCCTTCATCCCAGTCGGTTGCCTGTGGTGAATCGATGGGTATTCGCTGAAGTTTACTTTATTCCGCTGTTGCTTGTTTAATTATTGCCAGCCCTGCGAGGCTAAATAAATGTAAACTCAGCCTTAAGGTCACAACAGTTATTTGTTATTCAAATTACTCATTTATTCTATTATTTCGTCTTGTGTGGATCGATATTCATCTATGTTGACACTGTGTGCACTAGCGTGATCTTGGACTAGTGCGTTATACACAGAGGGTCCAGAATTTTATTTTTGGGTCCCAACATCAAGCTTTAAACCGAGTGCTATTAAATATTGATCTTCTTTACGGAAACTCCGTTGATCTTTAGAACCTTGTTCCTATGCCTAAGTTTAAAACAAAAGAAGCAGGTATGGTGGCTCAAGCCAAGATTACACCAGTGGTGGCGGAGATCATCAAAAACATTGAAGCTAGTGCTCCTGCCATCCCTTCAAGTGCTCCTGGCTCAAGTGTTCAACAATAATAATGTAATGATACATTTTCAGTGTATGACATGATGAAAAAATTTGGTGTATAATAAGTGTAATTACTTGTCAGAAGTTGACATGCTTTTGCAAATTAAATTATTTTTGCAAGTTGAATTCCTTATATTTTGTTATGTGTAGCCCCCCACCTGGAGCACTTTGTCCGGCAATGGGAGAAGTGTTTTGGGTGAACAAATGCTTTAGGACTAGGATATCTTTCACAAAATCAATGATCCGAACCAGTGTGTATTCAGGAAGATAAAGTCAAATTGTTGGGTTCTTATGCAATGAATTATAGAAGAGGTCCTAGAAAGTTGTCATTTTCTGAATGTATACCGATGGCCATTTGATAAGTAAAGACACTATGATCCAGTAGCGAAATTGATCAACCATAAGCACTCAAGAAAATAACAGAAAAGATGGTGACCATGTATACGAAATGATACGAAAAAATTTATGCTGAAAAAATTAATATGATACTAACAGCAAAAAAGGACAACTGAATTGTATATTTATGGGAAGAAAGATACTTATACATAGAATTTGTGAAGATGTTCAATGTTCCATGTATTAGATAGAACACAACCATCCTCTATAGCAAATCTAAGCGATCTGGCCTAATGCTTGAGACTATAGTATATGGACTCTCCCATCTAGAGGACAACTTGTTCAAGTTAGCTTGGTTCTGGATTTGTCTCAGGACCAGGTCACCCACATGAAGTGTTCTTGGATGAACTCTTCAATTGTAGTAGCGTCTCAGCCCTTGCAGATAGGCAGCCGATTTCGATAGTGCTTGATCACGTCTTTCTTCTAGCATATTGACGTCGTCTTCACGCAATTCTCCCTGATTTATTTGATCTAGGAGGTCTATACGCGTTGAATCTAGCTGAATCTCACTAGGTAGCACTGCTTCTGCACCGTAGACTAGTGCGAATGGTGTTTCACCAGTTGCTCTACTGGTAGTTGCGTAATGCCCATAGGACAGATAAGAGCTCCTCCATCCAATTTTTTTAGTTTTTTTAGTATGCCTTAAGGCGATTAAAGACTCCCTTTTTTATATCTTGCATAATCTGACCATTGGCCCTTTCTACTGCTCCATTGCTCTGTGGATGTGCCACAGAAGCAAAGCAGATTTTAATGCCAATTTTATCGCAATAATCTTAAAAAATGTCACTAATAAACTGGCTCCTGTTGTCTGTGATAAAATGACTAGGTACTCCAAATCTCGTAACAATGCTTCGTATGAAGAATTTCTTTGCTGCCGCAGCCGTTATACGAACGACTTGTTCAGCTTCTATCCACTTAGTGAATGTATCAGTGGCCACAAATAAGAATTTATACCTATTGGGTGCTTGCGGTAGTGGTCCAACTATATCAATACTCTAAGTCAAAAAAGGCCATGACAAAGGAATGGTCTATAATTGATAAGATGGCTGGTGCACTTGTCTAGCATGGAATTGACACTGTTCACAAGTTTTTAACAAGGTGCATGGCATCTTGTAGAGTGTTGGGCCAGTAATATCCTTGCCTAAAAGCTTTGCCAACCAGGGTTCTATAGGATGCATGTGTTCTACACAAGCTCCCATGAATCTCTTTTAGTAAATTTATCCCTAAGTCTTGGGATATGCAACGCATGAGAACACCATGTGCTCCCTTTCTATACAATGATCCTTGGACCAGCTTGGACATGCGTGCTCTTCGAATTAACCTATCCTTCTATTGAGGATCATCGGGCAATGTCCCTAATGCGAGATAAGTGGTCAACGGTTTTATCCACTGCGCATCTTGCTAGATGACTCAGACCTCTGAGGTGGTCGAACCCGTTTCTATTGAAGGTTTTGTAAGGTATTCGAGAAAACACCTATTGGAACAGGTGTTCGTGAGGAACCCAATTTCGATAACTGGTCCGCTACAGAGTTTTCCTTGTGCGGTATATGTTGGACTTCGAAGTCTCTGAAGTATTTTTCCAACTTTCTCACATCACCCAGGTATTGAGTCATTATCTCATCAGAACATTGATATTCCTTTGCTACCTGGTTTACGACTAATTGTGAATCTCTCTTTGCTAAAAGCCGACGGACTCTGAGGGATTTGGCTGCTCGAAGCCAGACTAGAAGTCCTTCATACTTTTCCATGTTGTTAGTGGCGAGGAGCGAAATTGTATGACATACTGAAGTTGATCACCTTGTGGTGTTATCAACAAAATCCCGACCCCTGAGCCTTTAAGCTCACGAGAGCCATCAAAATACAATGTCCAATGGTCGTCTGGTACAGAACTAACTTGAGATTGATTCTCAGTGTTCGTCTATTCAGCCACAAAATCAGCCAGGACTTGGTTTTTTATTGCTATTCGGGTAGTAAAATGAAGATCAAATTCTCTAAGTTCTACTGCCCACTTGGGTATCACGACACATTACTTCTTGGTTATGAAGTATATTTCCCAGGGGAAAAGATGAAAACCTTTGTGATCTTGTGAGATTGAAAATAATGTCTCAGTTTTCTGGAAGTCATCATAAGAGCATAAATTAGCTTTTGGACCTCATGATATCTTTCCTTTGGTCCATGTAAGGCCTCACTTACATAGTAGATGGGTCGTTGAGAACCTTCCTTTTCCACAATAAGTACTGCACTGACCATAATTGGCGTTGCTGCCAAGTAAACTAGTAAAGGTTCAGCCTCTAAAGGCGAGTCCAATACTGGAGGATTTGAAAGATAAGCTTTTAAGCCTTCGAAGGCTTTGTTAGCTTCTTCGGACCATTGGAGCTTTTTATTACTCTTGCGGATCACCTTAAAGAAAGGTAAACCATGTTCTCCTGATCGAGAAATGAAATGACTAAGAGCCGTCATTCGACCAGTTAAAGCTTGGACTTCCTTCACAGTGGAAGGTGGTTGTTGTTATTCAATGGCATGAATTTTCTCTGGATTAACTTCAATTCTACGAGAACAAACAAGGAAACTGAGCAACTTGCCAGAATTAACCCTAAAAGTACACTTTTCGAGTTAAGCTTTATTCCATGTTTGTTTACATTTTCGAAGGTCTCTGTGAGATCCTTCAAATGATCATATTTAGTATTATTTTTCTCAACGAGGTCATCTATATAGGCCTCTAAATTACGCCTAGTAGGCGGTGAAGGTTTTACGCATCAAATCTGGTACATGGCTCCAGCATTCTTTAACCCGAACAACATCTTGACATAGCAGTAGACGTCGAAGGGTGTGATGAAGGCAGTCTTTTCTTCATCTTGTTTCGCCATACTGATCTGATGTTATTGTCGGGACCCAAAAATATAATTACGGACCCTCGTGTTTAATGCACTAGTCGAGGATCACGCTAGTGCACAGTATCAACAAAGATGGATGTCGATCCACACTGGCGAATAGTAACATAAGCGAATAATTTGATTGATAAATAATGGTTTGACCTTACGGTCGAGTTTACAATTATTAAGCCCGCGAACTATGAGAGAAATAAGCGGCGAAGCGAAGCGGCGTGACATCCATCGATTCACCACGAACAGCCGTGGGATCTAGACCCCACGATCAAGCACCTTCGATAAACTCCTCCTCGAATCTTTGGCGAAGACTCCTCCTCTTACCTTGATTTAGTTTAAAGCAAGCGTGAGTACACCCGTACTATAAGTCACACCACAATGCAATTATACATGCAAGCTTATTACAAGGGAATGACATTTTGTGGTTCTTTTGTAGAAATGCAATATTTGCAGTTGAATACAAATAATAGATTGAAAGCAAGTAAAACATATAGGCAATAATAATTTAACAGTTTGATTTCACAAAGACACACACAGCCTAAGCAGTTATTCACATAGCCATATGATTTAGATCACATAGCTCCTTCCCACACGGTTTATGAAGATCTACCCTCGTGTGAAATCCTCGAGCATTGTCCATGACCGTGGGCGGCTATTGAATAGATTGTTTACACTCTGCAGAGTTTGTACATTTTACCCACAAGATACAACCGGTGTTGCAAGCACTAATCGTAACAAAGCATTTGAAACTTCATCTTAACATAGATGCTCCCGATGTGCTTACGTCATACCAAACCATACACAGTGTATGGTACAACACACACCGTTGGACAGGGAAGCGGCGAACCGTCTCGCGATGCGACTACATGGTAGCACACACCTCCACCCTTTTCACATAGCCTAACCTACTGCCTGAGCAATCAATGCCAAGAATTCATATCTTACTATGCTAGGCCCATCCCATGCGGGCATGTGGTAAATGCGGAAAGGCTCGATTCAATGGCGCACAAAGTTCAATCCTTAAATGACCGAGGCAAGACTTCCAAATTCTAACTAAGGCACACAGATTAATTTGACACACAGATTCATATTCCCATATCACATAGCCACCATGTCACACAGTTCCCACCACTTGCCTCAGTCCAAACCTTTTACCACTGGTTGATTTAAGTGCAACACATGCCACAAAGACACATAGTACACAGTTATTACAAAGTTACATAGTCACTTAGTCAAGTTGATAATTGCAACTTTACATGAACAAATGATTCATGGCATGGCTAAGCAACCTAATCGCATCTAACCAACCCACGTTGGTGCTACAATATTACCAACTAAATATCAACTAGGGTGACAAAGGATCAAGGCATAACAATTATACAAGGAAGGCATAGCAGTTGGAGTTAATAGCTAATCTCAAAAGTATTTAAATAATTACTTGAAATAAAATGCAATACTTTGAAATAAAATAACATTTAGAAAACTGGGATTCAATCATGGTCAAAGCATGACTTGCCTTGGAACAAGTCTAGAAATTGATCTTGGTCTTGTTGTGCTCCTTCTTCTTCAAATCTTCGAGAAGTGTAAAGTTTACTGCAAAGCGAAGCAAACAAAAAACTAAATAAATAACAGAGGCAAAAAAACTCCAAAAAAAATCTCCATTAAACAGATCTTGAATTTATAGGAATTTAGAAATTTGAATGGACTGATTTGGAGTACGGATGCAAAAGTTATGGGCTTTGGAAGTTTGAATCTAAAGAAAAACCCTAAAATTGGAATTATACGAATTTCCCGAATTATTTCTCAATAGAAAAATCGGAATATTGCGCCTTCTTGGCGTCGTGAAGGATTTTCGGAAAAAGATAAATAAAAGGAAAATCGGCGTGTGGGACCCTACGTCGGTGACATAACTCCTGATGAGCCAGGTCTCACGAGCCTCTGAATCTGGATTGAAATTTGGTGTGGCACAGACACATGCGTGCGTGACAGCAGCGCCACCTAGGATGACTGCCTGCGCGCCGGAGGCTAGGGTCTTTGAGGTGGGCTGGCAGCGGGTGACAGCGAGTCTTGTGGCCTTTCGGATCCCAACAGCAGCGAGCAGCGTCTCTCCCGGCGGGTGGTATGGGAGGTAGCTGGCGCTATGCGAACCTCTGGGTGCAACTCGGGTGGTCGAGGGCGTCGGAGATGGCGGCGGCGTGGTTGAAGCGGCGGAGAGGTTCGGTTGTTGTTGGGCGAAACTCGGTCTTTGCTCGGTGATCTGAAGAGTTACGGAAGTAGAGCGGCGGCAATGAGCTTCGGCGAGGTGCTCATGGCAGCGGCAATCTGACGAAAACCCTAGATGAAATCTTGGCGGCGCAAAGGGCTCGGGAGGGGCAATTGGTTTGGGGGTTTTGGAAAGGGTGCTACGGCGATCCTCGGGGACCTATTTATAGGCGTAGGGCGGCCTCGAGGTGACGTGCTGGCGGCGGAGATCAAAACCACCCGAAAAGAGCTCGCGTAGGAAACGGGGATAGAGACGGGTTTGAAATTCAAATCTGTTTGAATTAGATGCGGGAAGGATAGGGCTTCTAGAAGGGCTCATCCACCTTGAAAATCGAGTCGTTCTTGGTATTGTCGGACGAACTTCGGCGATCACGAAAATGGCGGACGCCAGGCGCGGCGGAGACTCCGCCGAGAAAAACTTGGCGGGGGCAGCGACCTGTAGCTATCCCACTGCCAGTGAGGCAGTATGCGGGTCCTGCAGCTAGATAGAGAGGCGGCGCGCCTGGCGAAGATCTGGCGTCCTCCTGATTGGACGACTCGGAGAATGGGCGGGGTGAGCGAGGAATGGGCGAAGAGGAGGATTGACCCGACACTATTAGGAGATTTTAAATAGCTTTTCTATTTTAGAAAATACCGAAATTCCAAATGGCAATAGAAATTAGCAAATGAACTTGGAAAATTTCTAGAAAAATCTAGAAAATATATCCAAGCACATAGAATCCAAATAAAATAGTTTTGACCATTGTTCATGTTGACTTTAGTCATATTAAATTGTTTTGTTACTCAAGGTCCATAGTTAAGCTTTTGAATTAAATTCAAATAAATCCAAATGGTGAATTTTCTCACTACAACTATTCAAAGGATTTTTAAAGCTCAGAAAATTGGGATGTTACAAACCTCCCCCCCCCCCTTAAAGGAATCTCGACCCGAGATTCAGGCTAGCTGGAGAAAAGGCTAGGGAACTCGGCTTTCAACTCTTCTTCACGCTCCCGTGGCCGCCTATACAGTGGTTGCTCCATTGCACTTTGCAAAATCGAGTATCTTATACGGTCAGGCGTTCTGCGACATCCAAAATCTTGACGGTTGTTATTTATAGGTGAGGTCTTCTTTCAGTTCAATTGACTCCAGCGGGGCTTGTTCTTCGGCACGAAGACACTTCTTCAAGCGAGAGCGTGAAAGACATCATGTACTCTGCTAGCGGTGAAGCGGCTCAATTGATAAGCCACTTCTCCACGGCAATCCAAAATCTTGAGCAGAGCCAGAGCATATCGAGGGCAAGCTTCCCTTTGGCATGAAACCTTTTCACACCTCGAGGCGTAACTCGAAGGTAAACAAAATCTTCTAGCTCGGCGAGATCAAGGCGGCGATTATCGGCATAACTCTTTTGCCTTGGTGAGCTATCTTTAATCTCTCTCGATCATGGACACTTGCTCTTACGCTTCTTGAATAATATCTGGACCAAAAGGCAGTGCGTTCGTGATTTTCGACCAATTCAGCGGGGTTACTGCGAGCGCGACCATACAAAGCTTCAAGCGGTGACATTTGCGGTGGCTTGATAGCTGTTGTTGTCACGAGTGCATATATGGCAAACTCTTATCGGTGGTGGCATTAACTAGAGCACGGGCTCTCAACATATCTTCAATATCGATTAACTCTTTGGTCTATCCATCATGCAGGGGATGATATGCGATCTTGAAATTCAGATGAATCCCTAAGGCTTCATGCAAACTCGCCAAAAGCGGGAGGTGGTGAGATCCTCGATTTGACACTATCTTCTTGGGCACACCATGCAATGACAATCCTTGATATATCTGACTCTGCAGACGATCTCTGAGTATGTGGTTTTGGTGGCAAGAAATGGGCAACCTTAGTCGGATGGTCCACTATTACCCAAATTGAATCATAACTTGATTGAGTCTTGGGTAACCCGGTAATGAAATCCATTCGATTTCTTCCCACTTCTACTCAGGAATCTTCAATGATTGCAACAGACCTGCTGGTCTCTGATGTTCTGCTTTGACTTTCTAACACACGTCGCACAAGGCAACCTTGAACTACGCAGCGTCTCGTTTCAAATTCGGCCACCAAAACTTATTCTTAACATCTGATACATCTTAGTACTACCGGGTGAATCGAATACTTTGAGTCATGGGCCTCCTTCAAAATTACATCTCAAACCACACGCATCGCGCATAAATCGTCCATTGATCCACGAGGCCAAGGCGAGGAGGTTGGTCCCCTCATCCACCATTTGGTTCCACTCCTTTGCCTCATTGGCATCAGTACCGATCGGCCATGTCAAGAAGCTCTAACATGAACCTAAATTTGGTTGATGTTGAGGTCTTCTATGAACCTTCGATATCTCACCACTGTTTAAAAGCTCGAATCACGAGTCGCCGAAACATTTGGGATAGTATTACAGACTTCTATGAAATGTTTTACAAAGTGTCGTAAATTTTCATCGGGGGTTAGGCGGAGCCGTTGCAAATCATCCTCCTTCCCCGATTTTGCATAACAACTTTTGAAGTTGTTTTGCAATGCATTACAAAGCACCTCTCAGTTATATATGGATCCCTCAGGCTGGTTGAACAACCAGGTCCTGGCGGAACTCTTTAGAAGCGTGGGCAAATAATTAGCCATTACCTTATCATCGCCTCCGATGCTTTGAATGGCGATGGTGTGAACTTGGAGAAACTCTGACGGGTTTTGCGTCCCATCAAAAGTTTCCATACTTCCTGGCTTGAACTTCTTCGGCCAAGTCACATCCCTTAGCACTGGGAGAAAGCTTTGCAACTTTGCATAAGGTCAACGTATTGTCATACATTGCGGCGATTATTATGACCCGATGGGAGATGCGGGACATCTACGCCGTCCGAAAAATGAGTGGCATGCTCACCTTGGCCTTGGGCGTCATGGCTAGGAACACCATCGCCGACCTTGCCTTCGTCTTCCGGATGAGGCCCTTCTAAGCGAGTCCGTGCAGGAAGCGCATTATGCGATTGAGTGGAGATATTCTTCACGGCATCTTGTAGCTGTTGTGCGATAGCACGCATTACTTGCACTCCTTGCTCTGAAGTTAATCCTTTCGGAGGGCGTGCGATGGCGCTCGCTAAGTAGTGAACACACTCCGTAGGGGAATCCTCTGCGTGGGGGTTGATAAGGCATTTGGATCCCATACCATCATTGCCCATAGTGGCGGTGTATGCGTCGTCCGTTGTGGCGCCCTCGTTGAGGAGCTAGGAGCGTCTCGATAGTAGTGTTGGCGAACATGCGAGATGTGCGCTTGTGCGGTGGCACGTATCTCGGCTTGTCTGGCCTCCTCCTCATGTTGGAGGCGTTCCCGTTCTTCCCGCTCGTGGCATTGCCTCGATGTTTTAGGATCATTGGTGGCATTGGGTTGATTGTCACCGACGGCGGTGACCTGACAGCCGTCGGAACAGGCAGAAGGGGTGAACATGTTGTCGTCCTCGAGGAAGAGGACGAGTTATATTGTAGGGTGAAGAGAAGATTCTCCCCAGATGTTCTCTCTAGGCCTTCAGCGTGGAGGCCGCCCGGCGAGATCATCATGATCGTTGGGCTCGGGAACCTTGAAATATCACGCTCTAAGGGAGCGAGCTCGGGATAATACTTCGTCCCACGGTGGCGCTTGTGGGCGAAAACACGGCGGCGTAGAGCGATGGATCGTACTCGGTGGGCAGCGGTGCCTCGATAATGGCCCCGGAGAACCATGGGCATTGCGGATCTGAGGATGAAGTTTTCCTTCATGTCGTCATTGTAGTCGGAAATATCGAGGATGCTTTGTTCTCTCCGCGAGCAAATTTTGATTCATGAGCAAAGCACGGGATACATTACGGGCTGAGTCGATGAAGATGATGGCGGTCCCCATGGATGGCGCCCATTTGTCGGCGTTGGGACTCTCATCACAGAACGGACAAACAAGAATATAAAGAAAAATTGGAGATTGCTATCTATTCGCCAAAGGACTCAAAGCGGTGATGTATATTGCAAAGGGTATGCTCTAATTACAGGAAGAATGATTGTGAATAAATGTGGATTAGGATCTGGATCTAGATTACAAAGTCACATAGGCCCGGTTCTTATAGTCTACAAAACATCGGCAGTTTGTTGCAATGGTGCCTCTTCGCGCCAATGGTTGCGTCCCTTCAAGTTAATCGTTGCATCCCTTTGTGATGACCGTTATATCTCTGAGTACAACAGCCAATATCTTCTCTTCACGTGTAGTTATCATTAACTACACATGGGTAACTACTTTGCAGGACCTCCTCTACGGGAGAGAGGTCCTAGAGTGTCTTCAGTGGTCCTCGAGTGGTCGAAGAAACCTATAAGGAGGTCCAACGAGCGTCGAGAAGAGGTTTTGAGAATGGAAAAAGAAAAGACTTTCATGCCCACTTTCTAACCGCTTAATTGATCTTGGGCCCAGAAAGCTAATTTGGGCCCAATAGAAAACCTAGTTTATTTATAAATGAACAAATAAAGATATACTCGGATAATTGACTGGTCAACAATCCTCGTCAAACTTCAAGCTCCATAGGAGTGTCCACTGTGCGTTGATTAGTGAGACAAGCACGAGCAAGGTCTTGAATGTACTTCTCCTGGGAGAGATAGGAGCCCTCAAGTGTAGAAGTGACCTCAATCCCAAAAAAGTAGCGAAGTGGACACATGTCAGACATCAAGAGCTTATCATTGAGACGCATCTTCACAAAAGCGATGTACTGAGGATCATCACCAGTGATGATCATATCATCAACATACAAAAGAAGAAGAGTCCGACTGTGAGGAGAGGTGTGAACAAAGAGAGTAGGGTCATGATCCTTTGGTGGTGAAAGCGGCCTCAATGACAACGAGAAGAAGTGCTCAAACCGGGGCTCGAGGCTTGCTTGAACCCATAGAGAGAGCGACGAAGACAACACACCATACCATCAGGAACAGAATACCGAGGAGGCGGCTGCATGTAGACCTCCTCATGCAACTCACCATTAAGGAAAGCATTCTTGACGTAACCAGCTGAGAAATGGACCACTATTGAACAAAAGCAGCTGCTAGAAGGGTTCGAACAGTGGTCATGTGAGCAACAGGCGTAAAGGTCTTGTCCTAGTCACGTCCATGCTCCTACTGAAAACCACGGGCCACAAGACGAGCCTTGTAGCGCTCAAGAGAGCCATCAGAGTGAGTCTTGATCTTGTATATCCACTTGCGCGTGATCGGAGTAAGATGAGTAGGTAGGGAAACAAGATCCCAAGTCCTGGTGCGCTCTAGAGAGCAATCTCCTCGACCATTGCCTCTGCCACTCCTAATGGGTAGCGACCTCTCGATAAGTTGTAGGTTCAACAAGAGCGGTGGTGCAAAGCCAGTAACTTTCGGGGAGGCTGACGGTCAAGCGATCACGAAGATCATACACAGGAGGAGAGGCTTGAGTGGGACCGAGCAAGGGCGAGGTAGTGAAGGGAGTAGAAGGCTCAACTAGAGGAGGAGGAGATCGTGGACGGCGAGAGTAGTGCAACAAAAAAGGGAGATCTCAGCAGAAGAGTGGTAGGAACCTCTGGAGGAGGTGAGAAACCGTAAGAGATGAGAGATGGTGGTGAAGGAGAGTGTGGTGGAGGAGATGGTGGGGAGTGAGATGAAGGAGGCGAGGGTGGTAAAACACAAACTAGAGGAGGCGAAGTGTCGGGAAAAGTCAAAAAGGAAAGCAACTCGGAGGAAGCGGTGGTGGTAGAGGAACAAGGATAGTAAGGCGAGACCCATCAAAAGTGACATCTCGAGAGATCCTCATTAAATCGAGCAACATGATCATATAGCGATAACCATTATGTTTAAAGTTGTACCCAAGAAAAACACACTTGACCGACTAAGTAGTCGACTACTGCGCTCACGAGGTGGAAATCTTTGGAGTGGTGATCGGTGAGATGCTCAAAAGGGTGCATCCTTGAGAGCGAAGAGGGCTACCGATTGATAAGAAAGGCAATGGTAGAGGCGACTTGACCCAAAAATGAGGTGGGACATGAGAAGTAAGCATGAGGCGATGAGGTAGGGTGGGCAAGGCCGCTCACGGTGAGGTAGACCCACGGTGGCGGCCCGCGGTGAATCCTCATGTCTTTGGACAAACCGTGGTAGTTGGCGTCGTTGAAGGTGACCCGGCGGCCGGAACAAGGCGATACTGCGTGCTCGAGGTTTTGGAGGTGCCATCTTATGTGATGGCTGCGACACGCCAAGTGGCGTGACAAGCTACTATCCACGGCACTCGGGCGGCGGCCGGAAAGGCAAGGGCGGCCCAGGAATCCTTTGCTTTCGGTGAAGCCGACCTCCTCACATGGTCCCCGCCACTCCAGGTGCTGCGACGCCCAAGACTTCCCGGTGGGACCTCCACCCACTACGCAACTCAATCTCAGGTGTTGTGACACCCAAGTCACTGCTTAGTGAATCCAAGCGGCGCAGCAGCAGGAAGGTGGCGGCCTCGGCGGTGGATCAACAAAGAGGAAGGCGATAGTTATGCGAGTTAAGAGTGCTCAAAGTGTGTGGCGCCTAAAGCGGCGCGGCAGAGGTGAGCTTCGGGCGTGGCGACACAAGCTTGGCGGCGTCGAGCAGCCTGGCAGAGCCGGAGGGAGAAACCGCTTCAGGCGGCGTCGATCGAGTAGAGGAGGTCACCGGAGGTTTGGGGCGGCGGAGAGCTAGATCTAGAGGCGGCGTAGCGGCGGCAGCGATGGATTGGTGTGGCGATGGTAGATCCGAGCTTGAGGGCGTGCGAACTAGAGGCAACCGAGCCACCACAGCAGGCGCAGGGCGCACTCGGGCACTCATGAAGCGAGGAGAACCAGAGCCCGCGGTGGCGCAAGGTCGAGATAGGGGAGAAGCAGTGCCGGCCAGTCTTGGACCTACAAGCGGCGGCGTAGTAGGAGTGGGTCTAGGAGGTGGGTAGGAGAAGAATGTGAAACCCTAACCCTAACACATGCGATACCATGTTGGAATGGGCTTCTTGTATTGCAAAAGGGCTAATGGGCCAATATATGAGATATATAGAAGTAGAAAATATCACGAAAAACACGTAACCTAGGGAAGAATAACCTGACCTATATATATAGATATATAGATATATATATCGAGCAGTCACCATGTGGTCGTGGGTTCGTGGTACATGCGCTTGTCGTCGTCGGCACCACCACAGCCATGGTCGTCGTCATCGCCTCTAGCCTCCAGACCATGCCTGTAGTGCAGAGAGCCACCACGTCGCTATCCCCATACTGTGCCAGGCCACCATGTGCCGTAAATTCATTGTGCCCCTCTCTGCCATGGTACATGAGAGGAGAGATCTGTGGCGGTGGAGGTGGGTGCAATGGGGATGCTGAAGAGGCGAGCGGGATGTGGCCGTGGGGGTGGTGTGGTAGGGAGAGGTCAGTGGTGGCGGTGGGGATTGGGGAGGTGTGGAGGCAACAACCAAGCCGAGACACCGTCAGCAGGGAAGGAGGG
Organism: Phyllostachys edulis; assembly: GCA_036346405.1. Lineage (NCBI taxonomy): Eukaryota > Viridiplantae > Streptophyta > Magnoliopsida > Poales > Poaceae > Phyllostachys > Phyllostachys edulis. The sequence goes on along the minus strand of JAYEVD010000700.1, from coordinate 23,500 downwards.
CCGAGAGGTGATGGGCCGAGGTTGGTAGGCAAGAAGGTGAGAGTGAGTGGGAGAGGCGGCGGAGGCGAGGTTGGTAGGGAGGGGCCGAGCCGCATCGCCCACACAACTTCACGAGAGGGAGAGGAGAACCACGATGCTAGAGGACTTGTGCGGTTGCACGCAAGGTCTGTGTGAGAATCGAGAATAGTCTCTTAACAATGATGGTCTTGGCAACGACCGATGAGGCATGCAAGGCAACAATCACCTATGAGGAAGAGGCGATAGATGTGGTGACGGACTAGCGGTGGTGATGAGGCAAAGAGCAGAGAGAAGTAAAAGTAGGCAGAGAGCAAATGCAAACGAGCAAATGCAAAGTTCTTCCTCTTCATGGGTATAAAATCCCCTACTCTCCTCATTGCTTCCCCACATAACTCAAGCAACAATTTCCCTACTCTCTCTAACTCTCTATAGCTCATTCTCTCGATATGTTTAGCAAGAAGAAGACAGCAGGGGGGCCAAGGCGCGAGCAAGCACGCCCCCACAACCCCCTCGTTCTCCTCTCGGGCAGGACTATGCTCACATCAATCCTCGTCAACGCTCCCCTGGTATGGGAGACTCTGCATGGATGGTGTCGTATGGGCCGTCTGAGAGGGCCGAGACACCGCCTTCATGAACTTCTCACCCTTGGTCCCGGAGTCACAAGGCGGGATCAAATGATCATCATCAACCCCACCATCCGCCGACCGAAAGGCGGAGTGCTAGAAGCACATGACCAAGAGGATCGACATTCTAGACGACCAAAGGAGATAATTGCAATATGTAATTATTGCAAACATGAATTATTGCAGAGTTGAATTGGGCCAGACGAGACAAGCCCGACCGAGAACTACAAAGCATTCCTGCAAAAGCTGCGATGGACCCAAGAAGGAGGTATGCAAATGCAGCTGAACTTTTTGATCGACAACACTGTAAGTACATGGATGTACAACCCCAAATAGCACATGATGAAATAATGCAATTTATAGTTTTGGAAGATCTACCTATTATGATGGGCGAGAGCCATAATTTTGAAAGAATGATCCAACACAGCTTCTACCCACAATACCAACATGTGAGTATAAGAACCACCAAATATGATATTATAGCGATCTATAATAGAGAGCTAGCTGCACTAAAAGAAAAATTCCTAAAAGTTAGCTTTTCTTTTGCTTTAACTTCCAATATTTGGACTTCCTCTTACCAAAGAACTTGCTACCTTAGTGTTGTTGCCCATTACTTAGATGAACATTACAACCTAAACAAGAGAGTCACGGGTTTAGGTTAATAGATGATGCACACTGGGAGAGGCCATCGTGAATGCATACTTGAGGTAATTTGGGATTTTAAAATAGATCATAAAATTCTTTTTATCACTCTTGATAATGCTTGGCTAATATGATGACCATGCGGTTCCTCGGCCCTCCCCCAAGCTGTAGTCATGTATCGTGATATGTTCTCTACCAAAGCTGCGTATTTCACACTATCAACCTCGTTGTCCAAGATGGTATGGAGGTAATTGGTGCATATTTGTACAATATCCTGGCAGCTATTAGTTTCATCTCAAGTAAACCTCAAGTGGTGCTAGGTTAGCAGAGTATTACATAGCCAACAAAATTACACCAAGAAAAATTGGTCTTATATGAAGGTGAGGAGGATCTCAACATACATCATGCTAAATAAGTTAAAAGTGTGCGGAAATATTATAACTATCTTTTTCAATGCTAATTCTCAAGAGAATGATTTCATACTTACTTATTACATGGGACCCAGGCGTTGAATACTGAAGACCTCGTGTGTGTGTCTTAGTACTAGTCCCATGATCGGTGGCTAGTACACACAACTCCAACATTGGTATGACATCCATACATTCATACATACAAAATAAAGCAAATGGAGTCAGAGCTTAAGCGGTTAAAGTTATTACATCACGAGTAGTGGCCAAATAAAAGCAAGTATCAACAGAGTAACAAAAGTAGCGTGAGTAGAAGTGATAATAGTAAATAATTTTCAGTGGCATGCCCATCAAACCCTTAGGCAACCGACTAGAGACAAGTCCTAACAAAGCCGATCCACAAGAACCCACAGGTTACGGGTGTAAAAAAGTAAATAAATCGGCGTGGAATAGTCCTCTAACTCTGAACAATAATTCAAGTAAGACTAAGTATGACTTGTAGTGTATATAAAAAATATATAAATACAAGGCTAATCAAAGATGAGGCTCTATACTACAAGTTATTTTGCACTAAGCGATTTTATTTGCAATATCAATACGTAGTACTTTACTTGAAATTTAAAAGAGCGATTAAATAGGTAAAAGACAACAAATAAGTAATTGAATAATCAACAACTACGCAACCCTCCTCAATTGCGAGCAACATTTATTTTCAGCTATAAACATGGCACTAAGTATAAACCAACAAAACATTTCCCATACTTTCCAACAAAATTGGTTTTATGAAAAATCAAGACTATACCCATTAAGTCTGCACTAAGCACGCTCATGACTACGAGCACAGACTATTTAAATATATTTACACTTTGTAGAGGTGTACAACTTTACCCTGACACATGAATTCTCTAGTTTGTTTGGCATCCGTCGGTACCACTACTCACTACCTTTAGTAGCAGTCTAGAAACGCGTGTAAAACCTTTACATCATCTAACCCTAACCTTGCACTTAGCTCAATGAATGAACATCCTCACTTCACCTAGGTACACCGGTCTCGATGAGGCATTAAATGCGTTATGTCGACAATCAAGCATGCTCGCACCCTCGCCTACCAATCATGCAAGGCTAGTTTTTATGACTTAATTAGCTAAGGTTGTCCAATAATAGCACATATGGTTTATGCGTTTAGGCTTAGATTGGAGTTCTTGGCATTCGGTCCTTAATTGATCCGGCGGGAATCTTCTCCTATTTACTTGTGAGACTCCTCTCTCACACTTCTCATAATATAATATAACTTCGTCCGTGTCAAAAACTAGGTTTTTCACTTTTATTTTTATCTAAAATAACAGAGGTACACCCTCTAGACCTTCTTTTCAAAACTTCGAATTCATATTTTATCATGTCGTTCTTTTTCGATTTTTATGAAAGACTATTGCCCGACTAGCGGTTATCGAGATTAGCATTCGAAAAACCCAAGTTAACATTATTAGTTGTCTAAACCTTAATCCTATTGGCTACAATAGCAAGGACATCAACATATCAAGGAGGATCAAGCATCGGATAGGATTTACAACTACCAACATTCCAAACATAGCAATTTTATACCGAACTTACGCTTGCATAATAGATTTTGCAAAAAAGTACAATAATTGAAATAGTAGGATCAACATGATCAAAGGGGTTGATTGCCTTGCTCTGGTTGCTCTGAATGTGACAATGAAGAATTAAATCGAAATATTAAACTCGAGCAATCAACATATATTCCAAAAGGAAGGAAACAAATTAAGCAAGGCAAAATAATTTCAACAGTAACCAAATCCAAATATTTTTACATATTCATACAGAGCATGATTTTATATGAATTTAGCAAAAAGAATCATTTGATTTGGAGTTTGTATGTGATAGTTATGGCCATTACTAGCAAAGCTAGCAATTTTACTTGCTTTTCAATTTGGATCATCTTTTGAATTACTCTAAGTGCATCTTGATAAGAGTTGATATTTAATCATTTTACCCATTTTGATTAACCTTCTTGTAACCTATTGACAGTATTATAATTATGGCCTAGGGTTCCTTTGTTATTTAAATATCGATTCCTAATTAGTTTTACTCTTTTATGTGATTGCCAATAAATCCTTATATTTTCTAATCAACTTATTTTGGCATTTGTCTTGGCTCCATCTCACTATCCCATTCCAAATTTTTCCTACTGTTCATCCACCTCATTAAGTATTTGACTAATTAAAGTATTCTCTAGATTATTTAGTTCACTAACCATTCTTTTATCCGCATAATGGTCCACTGTTCATTTGAATAACCATCTCTCAAAACTTGTTTTTCAGATTGGTTTGCCTCTATTAGATCAATCTCTAATGGTTAACTAAATCAACAAAAAATTTAATTCCTTGTATTAGAAAAGTCATTAGCCTTTGTTATTTCTAATTGTCGTCTAAATACCTTCTCTGTTCATTCATCCTATTAAGAGGAATTTTTACGAGTAGAAGTGTTGTTAACTAAACCTTCTTGCTAATTCAAATATCCATCTGTTAAACAAATTTTGAGTGATCCCATAGTTAGTCACGAGATTGTTCTATATCCTTCAGGTGGGTCCCCTTGTCATTGTGAGAGAGGGAGACATAGAAACAGCAGAGAAGGGCATAGTAGAGGCTAGGAGGCGGCTTAGGCGGTGCTCATCGCCGATGAGGAGCAGCGGTGAGGTGGAGCTAACCCCAAAATGGGTTGGGAGGACAAGTAAGCTAGGGAGTTGGCGTCGAGGCTCTGGCGGCCTTGTGGCGACACTGGCGAGGCAAGCGGTGCTCGTGTGTTATCGAGGTCGATCTAGGGGATCACGAGCTTGAGGAAAGCAAAGTGGTCTCATCGACTCTCGGTGGTGAGGGTGGTGCCAAAGCGGTCAGTGATGCAAACTTGAAAGCGTGGCCAGAGGTCACCGTGGCGGCGGTTTGCAGTACAAATTGACCCAAATAAGAGGTAGGGAAAGCTAGGAGATGTACGAAGATGCTTTGAGTCACGATAATTGGACTAGAGCTCACCCGGATAAGAAATGGCGTCGTGGCGGTTTTGGCCATGCACGAGGGAGATGGTGGTGGCGAGGTATTCCTGCGGACGAAAGCTCAAATTAGTTTGGGGGAAATGATCCTTAGGTGTTGGAACATGTGGTGACGTGGTTTATCAGGGAAGGACCTCACGGTTAATTTGAAAGCGACAAGCGGGAGGCGGCTGCAGCGTCTTGGGCGTCATGGGACACGAAGAAGATGCAAACGTTCCTGGCGATTAGACTGCATAGAAAGATAATGAAGGTGAGGAAGGGAAAGAGGAGGTGGAAGAGATCATTAGGGACATGAAGAAAAGGGTTAAAGCTCGTTGATGCGGTAGGGAAGCTTCACGAGTGGCGCTGACCATGGTCGGGGCCGACCTTGGTCGGAGCTCGAATTGAGCTTGAAGAAGGAGGGAATGGAGGAAATGGAGAAGAAGATGTGGCGCATCAATGCTCGACTTATAAGGAGAAGAGGCAGATTAGTAGCGAGGAGGCGGGCAAGCGGCGGCAGCGCTCCGGTGGTGATGGGGAACAAGAAGGCATGGGCGTGTGACCGAGGCGCGTGCATGGGCGCGCCATGGGCACGACAGCCGGGCGGCTCGGTTAAAACCGATGGCGGGGTGGTTGGTGCGGCATGGGTGTGGCAAAGCTAGCGAGCCATGGTGCTAGTCTTTGGTCTTTGTGGCATGGAGGAAGAACCCTAGCGGGTGGGGTCCACCCGTCACGGGGAGGAAAAAGGAAAATTGGTTTTCGAAATTTCTTAAAAAATGAAGTTTTGGGAAATTTTTAGACATAGAAATTTAGCTCTAAAAATTAGGAAAATTTTAGGGGCAGCTCTTGACACAGTGTAGATCGTTGCGTAATGTTTTTAGGATTTTTTTTTGCCATATATTTTTCTCTAAAAATCTTCTAAGTTTCGGTTTGTATGATTTTTATTATTTGATTTGACGAAAGTTTCAAAACAAGCTTTAATTAATTCCCCATTTTATTAACAGTAAATTCCACCAAGTTTGGATTTTCAATCATAATCTTTTGTTCCAATTTATTTTAATTATTAATTAGGTTTGTGTTTAAAAATTTGATGCTTAAGTTTTATAATCAGACAAAACCTTGAATGAAAATCCAGGAAAAACGAATGACAATAGTATGCATCAAAACTTTTTAAAAGTTCACATTTGAAAATAAGACCAGATTTTGGGATATTCTGACTTCGGATGGGACCATTGTTAATAGTTTTTTAGATTTTTTATACTCTTTGTACGAAGCAATGTGTTATTTGGTGTTTACTACCCTACCTCATGCTTGGTGATCGATTATATTTGGCTAATTGCGGAGTCATTTGCTAGATATAGACATGATACACTTTTGGGCCCTATTGTTGCACCGATGGAGTAACATTTCTCAAATATTTTTGTTCTACATCACATCTCAATTGTTTTGCTACCATTTTTATCCACACAAAAGTTGGATGGATTGAAAAGCGATATCAGAGGAACATGTGAGGCACTCGATCTGGATTTCCTTGCCACTTTTAACCATGCGAAGACAAGCTCTTTTGAGTATTCAACTTGTACTATGGCACCAATGAGATGGAGTCATATGCTTGAACAAGAGACACGACCATCCAAAGGAAGCGTGTGACCCACTTGTGGAAAAGGATGAGCGACAAGGAATCTAGTTCTCCGTTATCTCGATCGTCCACACCACAAGGTGGAATCCAAATGCATAACTCAATCACAACCTCGCTCACAACTTTGCGACCACCGATCCTACCCTTCGGTGACAATGTAAAGCTCCTAGAATGGTGCGGGGACAACCATCGCATATTTCTCGTGCTATGCCATTTACATGCAGGATGTCCTAGTCATTCGATGTCAATTGTCTCTTTCAAGGCAACATTCAGCATAGTCGGTAATAGACACATTCACAGGCGACGCCAGCTCAAGCCATACTCGTTGGTAGGGCATAAGATTGGAATTTCAGCAGGAAGCTGAAAGCTTGAAAAAATGGAATTAAAAATGGAAATCTATTTTTTAATTAAAATGAATTAAATATTACTTTTTCATTCCAAAAATGATTTAAATAATATATTTAAATGGAAAAAAGCATTTTCGGGCGGTAAGACCCCTTTTCAAGCCCGGCTCGGCCGACCAGCGTTTGAATAGGTCTAGTTGGGAGAATAATTGAAGAAAGGTGATTGTCCCTCGCTCGAGGCAGTGAGAGTCAATCACCTACCTCAAGGATTGGTAAGCGGATGGCGGACAACAACATCAATTGGAGGATCCCAAGATCTCATGGCGTTAGTGATCTCAATATCGAGTAGCGATATGTATGCATGAATGTAATTCTTGTACTCTTTTTCCTTAAGAGGAACCCTACTCACAGGGGTGTAAGTTTTTTAACGAGGTAATAATGATGTATATGAAATATCAATAAAATTTCACTTTGTCCACAAATATTTAGTGTTCATAATTTTATGTAATTACTTAATTTTAGCATGCTCGGTTGTAACCAATATAAGCGAGAAAAGTAAGCGGCGACTCTCTTGAGCAGATTGCATGCTCGGTTGTAACCAATCGCTATTGATCACGAAGATGATTCACTATGTCTCCATGTGTTTTCTACATGTTTCAAATTTGAATGTTGAAATTCAAATTGACTCGGCGATTTATATCTCTCGGTTGGAGCCGGTATGCTGATAACCACGGTTATTGGCATGTTCCCAATGGGAAATGGAACCCTTTGGTCGGTTTGAAACAATAAGATGCAATTTCATGAAGCATTATAGATGTGTTTTGGGGGTCATCCATTCCAAAGCAGATCCTTAATTGCTTAAATATTGTGCTCCCACTTTTTGGACATAGCCCTTTTATTTTACCTTGCCATATCTGAGTCATACACAACAATGATTTTCTAGGATTTCGACTTGTGACTGTGAATCTTAAGTCTTAAGATGACTACTGATCAATTATTCGACCTCTAAAAAGGTTCATAGAAACTTATTAGTGTATTTCAAGTCTGGCGGTTTGTGGTATTAGGGCCCATTTGTACAGTTGTGGCTTTTACGCGACTTCAATTTGAAATTTGAAGACTCTGAGGTTGAGCAATGGTTTGAAGAGGTTTAGTGTTTGCTTGTCTTGCTTTTTAGGTAGAATGGTGCTGACTTACGAGATGAAAAATGTCTAAAATGGCCATAAGGCAAATGATGGCTTGTTTGATGTCGTTTAACGACAGTGCGACAACTAATGACAATTGGCGACAACTAGCATGGCGGCGACAACTAATGCAATTAACACAATTGATCATGACTACATGATTAACACAATTGATCGGAATTAGCGTATATAGACCGTAATTAGCAATAAATAATTAATACATAAATAATTATTATAATAAACAAGTAATACATAAATAAATCATTTATAACAAAATAAAAATAAAAATAAAAATAAAGAAAAACCAGCAGCAGAAGCTAGGGTTGGGGGCGGCTCGGCAATGGCGGTGGCGGGAGAGGATGGCCCAGCGAGGCTGTCGGGAGGAAGCGAGCACGATGGCTCGGGAAGGACTGAAGGAGTAAGGTGGCAGCAAATGACGGCACGCTATGTCGAGGCAGCGGTGGCGGGGAGACGGCGTGGGCGGCTTGAATGAGGAGGAGCAGAGGAGGAGGAGGTTGGTGGCTTGGGGAGGAGAAAGGAGGTGGCGTCGGTGGAGGGCAGGCGTGGTGGCGATGGAGGAGAAAGGGAGGACGGCGGCTTGGGAGGGAGGAGGAGGGCGAGAACAGCTGCTAAGGGAAGGAGGAGGAGGGGGGGCGCCACCAGAGGAGGAGGAGGAGGACGGGGTGGGGCGGTGGTGTGGGAGAGGAGGAGAGGGTGTGGGAGGAGGAGGGGCGTGGGGTGGCGGCGGCACTAGGGTTTGGGTTTGGGCGGGGAGGCCGGTGGGAGGGTTTTTGTTCTATGGCAAAGCGGATAATTACCCCTCAACTCTATGGGCAAAGTCGAGCAGAGTGTGGGAAGCTCCTGCAGGACTTTGGCTTCCTTTCTCACGTTATAGCAGCTTCGATTTGGAAGCGGGGAGAAAGCCACTGTTTAGAACGACTTCAATTTTTCCAAGCGAAAGCAAGCCCATTCCAAATAGTCGAATTGCAGCGTGTTGGGGCTCCAGTCCTTGATTTGTATGTACAAAATTGTATGTACAAGCTGATTCTTTACATAAAGTATACAGTGCTCTCGGATTTGCACGAATATTTTCTTTGGATGTGGATATATAATCTGGATGTGGATATATAATCTGCTAGCTACTCTGTTTATTAATTGTCGGACCCGGATTATGAGAATCCAAATTCTCTGTGAAAACACTGTGCTATTCCCTGGATCAGTAGATAGCACTCACAGATACATCACTGAATCAATCCATACATGTCGTAGATAGACCATACCATTCATTAATTAACACCGCAGAGTTTACATAGACCACGTCGGGTCGGATTTTACAAAAGGGCCGAACAAGGCCAAAGTTTACATTACAAAAGCGGAAGCGAAAACAGAAGCAAAAGAGGTTGAGCACATCTCTCCACGAACAGCGGCCAGGGAAACCGTGTCGTCGATATTAACCAAGGACTTGGATAATATTAGATGCATAAGCACCAACGGAGTCAACTAGGCTGGGCGAGACTAGAACGACTAAGACTAGACTACGCTTCATTCATCTCCAAGGCCTCCAACTTTGGGATCCTCGTAGTAGTCATAATCCTCCAGATTTCACCTTACGAGGGTTTTGGGGAAAAGCGAGAATGAGCACAACTTAGGTGCTCGAGAGCCAACACACAATGCAATAATATACATGCAAGGCTAAACAAGGATGGCTCGGGTTCTTTTATTTGCCAAAGCAATATTTTCAATTATCATAATTACAAATTCCTATCACTTAGCATTTTAACAAATTGCATTTTATTAAAGAGAGTAATTGTGCAATATTTGTAACAAAGCAATGAGGCTACCTCATATATGCTTATTTTTATTGGAGTTACCTCCATTATTACCACCATTGAGCTCGAAGACTCGGGCAAAATCAACATAGGGCTAGGTGAGCCCTCCACATTTTCATACCACCCACAAGGTTTTGAAATAGAACTAACTCAAGTTAAATTCCCATATACGCCTTTGACCAGTAGGCACAGTACATTTAAGCAGTTTAATACTCTGCGAGATTGTACACTTTACCCACAAGAGATAATCGTCTTGATATATACACACGTTTCCTTAGACATGTGAATCAAGAAGAGATCACCACAAAGGCCTTCTGATGCATTCAACGATATTAGTTACACAGCTAAGGTTTAGGTCTTTGAAGGATTACGTCTATTTAGATCCGTTAACCCTTACCTAGACCCCTCTTGCGCCCTCTTAACGACTTACGTCGTGCGCCCGACACCCTCGCCACGAAGGCTCACGGCGTCGTGGGACATCTACAGTGCAACTTCATATAGATACAAATTATTTAGCGAGTTGTACTTCTGAGACTTGTGGTTGCACTTGTTTTACACGGAGGTCATGACAAGATTAAGTCCTTAGAGTTATCTGGACAGTTCATTCCACATACTAGTATTTTCTTGGGCTACATTAGCACCCACCAACATACCGGTATCCCTTGGGCTACATTAAGCGCCCTACGCATCATCCATCATACCTCGCCGAGATGGGGAAAAGCGGGTTATTAGGGTTTGAGAAGGAAAACCAAATTATCACATTACCTCGGTCATTTCCCATAATGGTTGCCCAAAACCATTTTTATATTTGAAGAGATGATGATTGGGGTATTTAACACCCCGGTACTTAAGTAAGACTAGCATGTCGCTTAAGTACAACCTATAACTAGTAATTACCATATATTTACTAGGGTGACAAAGATTAAGGGATGCAAATTGTTAGGGATGGCATTATACTTAATTAATCAACAAGTGGGTGTTTAACTACCTTAAGCTTTAACATACATTTGATTAAGGAATTAAAGTATGCAATTTTGGTAATTTAAATAAATATAATTTGCATAAATTGTAGGCTCAATATGATCAAAGTATTGACTTCGCCTTGGATATAGGTAAGAGGATCTTGACAATCTTGTGCTTGATCGAGTGGAGATCCTCTCGTCTTGAATCCTAATCGGACGATCATCTGGGAAAAAGACACAACAAAGCAAAGAGAGCAAATAAATAATAAAGAACAATAAATGAACTCCAAATTGAACAAGACCTATGCCATTAGCAAGATCTTGAATTACAAATTTTAGAAACAAATTTCATAATTTTTGGAGTTCTGACGAGAGAAAAGAAGCTTTCGGTGGGAAATGAAAATACAAGGAGAGAGAGGAAATGGTCCACAAAGCACAGTGTTTGAACGATCCATGCGCATCTGGCGCGCCGGTCCATGGGTCTGAGAAAAGAGGGGGCCACATGGCGCCAAAGGAGAGGGATCAAGGCAATGGCCGGTGGGGCCACAGCCATTTCCCCATTCATTTGGCCTTGACCATAGAGAGAGCCTGAGCGCGGCTTTGGCAGGACGGAGCAACAGGCCGTGGCGTCGCAATGAGGCAGAGGCGTCCCAGCGAGCGGGTGGGACGAGGCTCATTGGAGGCGGCGGATCCACTAGAGGTGGCGGCGGTCGGGAGGCGGAAGCGGCGGTGGCTCAGCTTGCGCGGCGCCGGCAGCAGCACGCGAGGAGGAGGGTGGCATGCTGCATGGGCTGCGCGACAATGAGGAAGCCGTGGATGACCGGGTGGCTGAGGTGGCTGATGGTCCCGTGGCGGGTCAAGCGGGAGGAGAAGAGGCGGCGCGGCAGGCATCTCAACAAGGGAGGGAGCAAGGAGGAGGATGGAATCCTCGCATCACGGGCATCGCGTGTGTGATCGGGGCGGCGGCTCACCGGCACCAGCGATGGAAGCGGCGGCGGCCTTGACCAAGGGAGGCGGTGCTTTCTTGGTGGAGCTTACCGGAGCTCGAGGCGGCGTGGGAGCGAAGGAGGGCCCGGGGAGCTCTTATAGGCGGCCATGGGAGGCGAGGAGCTCTTGGAGGGAGGCATGGTGGTCGTGTGGTCCCAATCTTGTGGCATGGCGGGATCGACAGACGACGTCTGCTTGCGCACGCGTCGTGGACCGACCAAGAGACGAGGCGTGGGGCGCAGGGGCGGCGGCAACTTTGGGCTTCCTGACCGGCGCAAGTGCGTCGTGCAGCTTAGTCGAGGAGCTCTGTCTTGGCGAGCGATGAGACAAAAGCGTGTGAACAGCGGTCGGCCGAAGAGGAAGCGGCGGTGGGCTCTAGGGTCGTGGCTATCGTGGCGAACTCCGCAGGCGAAGCGGCAGCAGAGAAACATCTTGAGGGCGCTGCCAGAAGCAAAGCAGCACGACAGCACCAGGATGGCGCGGCCCGCAGTGCTTGTGGGCGTGGCAATAGAACCGCCGTGTGACCCATCTAGGAGGAAGAAGGCGGGGAGAGAAAAGAATGAGGCCGAGGAAATTGGGGAAGAAGTTGGGCCAAAAGGGGAGTTGGTTTGGTAGGCCAAGAGAAATGGGCAAGTGGTGGGCCTAGAAGAAGAGGAGGCAAAATGGAAAAAAGTGCAGAATTGAAAAAAGGAATTGAATTGAAAATTGAATTTAGGAAGTGCAAGGAGGTTTGAAACACAAACCCGAGCTTAGAGGAAGCTAGAAGATTTGAAAATAGTTTGCTAATTTGAATTACAAGCGAAAACCGAAAACCGAAAGGTAATTACTATTCTGTCAAAAGCGGGATGTTACATTAATTGAAACAAGCGCATAAGTTCTTTTTTAAAAAAAAGTGGTTTCAAACTTTCAAACATACGGTCAAGTGATCGAACAATATTAACTTTTATACATAGCGGCCAAAATAACAAGGGAATTGCTAAATAACTTTCGGCAGTTTTTGAAGGCAAAATAGTCGTTTTCTATTCGTTAATTTGCTCTGCGATTTGTACGTGTTGTCACGTGGTGAACAGGTTATAGTCTGTGACTTATTTGAGAGGTTATTTGGCTGCACTTTAATAGTATGTATATTGCATGCATGATGTATCACACATAGCACTTTAATCGTCTTTTGTCAAAATAGTCGAATTTTCATCCGTCTGATATGCTTTGAGATTTGCATTTCTTCTCATATGATGGATTGGGTCCGATTTTATTATGATTTTTTGCTAACATAACGGGTTCACCACATTGTCGTATTTTGTCGATATAGAATTTCATTTTTGTCTTTGTTTTGCTCAATCTCTCAAAATATATGTTAGATTTTGAATCATGTGATAGAAATATGAGTTATTAAGACTTTTGAGAATAATTACAGTGATCATGAACAAAATTTACATAAATAATTTCTTTGTAATTTATGTATAGAAGTTGTAAATGATCTAAACCCTTTACCACATTAACTTGTTTGAAGCGGGAGCGGACCGTTAGGAATGGGCTATCGTTGATCATCGGTTGATGGGCTTCATCGAGAGTTCATCGTGTGGTGCGAGATCGTGATTTTGACTCACAAAATAGTCGAATTCTCAATAAACGACCCAAATAACAAGTAAAAAATGGATAACATTGTAGACCCGATACTTGAAGAATGAATGGATGGTTTGAAGCTACCTCATAGTTACATTCATTCTGTTGTTCTTGCTTAGACCAAGCAATGATCCAAAGTATATACATACTACTACAAAGCGGCACAAATGTATTGGTGCAAATCAAATCCATTCGACATCATCGCATGCCATGATCTTAGTAATGGTAAATGTCTTTGAAAGCGAAGAAGCGGACCCGATTATATATATCCCAAAAATGTGCACGGGCCTCCTTTTAGCCCGGACGACTAGCGACCCACAAGCACGCGCCCGCAGCGCCTCGTACTGTCCGTCCTGAACGAACTTAGCCCTTGCGTGCATTGCGCCCACGGACCAGCTGCGGCGACCTTGCGCGCCTGCGGCAGGGCGCAGCTCTGTGACGCTTCGCTTGCTGGTTATACTGCACGAGAAATCGGGTGTAATTAATAGTTGGAGAAGCGAGCACGCCAACTCGTGTGCGTCCGATTGAGGAAGGAAATTCTATGGGGGCGGAGGCCCCGAGCCCTTGGTTTAAGGTGATAAGATAAATGGTGATGGAACAGAGTCTCACGGTAAAATCGTCTCATTGTATTTTTTTTCTGATCGATCGGTCGACTCAGGCGTACGTGTCGTTGACATGTTCTCGTGCGATCGACGACGTGCGTCTTTTCCATCTGGTCCATCGATCGTCGATCGATTGATCTGATACCTCTGCAATTATCATTTAGTCTCCAATTGAGTGCATTTTAATTCCAAAATCGATCTCACACTGCTATGCTTGATCTTGCATGCGATGTTGTCCTCCTCCTAGTCTCCATCAAAAGTATATTTGTGTGCTATCTCAACCAAGAAGGAAGTCGTGATATATAATGTGTGATCGATGCCGTCCTTCTTCAACGTCAAGGAAAGTCAGGAGTCGGCCGGCCCATGAACAACGGGCATCAGGCCATGGCGGTGCGGCGCGGCATAGCCCGGCTCGTCGTGTTGTGCCGTGTCGGAATGGATAGCCGCTAGCGTTTGGTTACTCATTATGAAGTGGATTGTTTTAATGATATTCTTGATCGGCTACTTCAAAAGATCATTATAAAATGGATTGTTTTAAGGCCTTGTTTTAATGATGTTCTTGATTGGCTACTTTAAGAGCTTGATAGTCGCTTCAACGAGACAACCTCTAACTTGCTTGTTTGGTCGGCCGCTTTGAGTCCAAGAGGCTTATTTTATTATTTCAATTTAGAGAATTCGATGAGCATAGCTAAACTTTATTCCATTGATTTTGATTTTGGGGAATTAAGGGACCTTAAACCATCACCTTTGCCTCTACATTGCCGATGTAACGAAAGATGATGATAGATTCTCCAACATATAGACTATTTGCCAACTTTCTCAAAAAATGGTGGAGACAAGGAAACATCTTTGTTATCATTTGGTTTATCAACTTTTGAAGCTAGTACTATTATTATGCATCGCCACAGCCCACAATTGAGAGGTGTTTTTCACCATAAAATTGTGAAAAATTATTTAGCATAATTGTATCGATAATGATTTCATGAGTGATAGCCTAATTTGCTATGTGAAGAAAGAAGAAATGAAGAAAGTTACCAATGACGTTGTGGTTCATCATTTCATGAATTTGAAAGAACGTAACTACTAAAAGGTATTGTATTTACCTTCATTCGACTATTCTACTTTTTTTACTAGATAATTTTAATTCATTTTGTTATTTGTTTATAGGTCATTGAGGTCGGATGATGTATTTTGCCAACATCAACTATCTTTATCCATGATTTCGCCCTTAGTTGCTTCACTTTGCTACAATTAACAATATTATTAGACTATCTTTATCCATGATTTCGCCCTTAATTGCTCCACTTTGCTACAATTAACAATATTATTAGTGAGTTTCTTTTATGTTGGTAAGTATTTTTATCGCTACTTTTTTATCATTGTACATTGCTATTGGTTATGTTGAAATATTGATGGTAAAATTTGTTGAATACATTACTATTTAGTACCATGTTACTTGAAATTATATATATGTGTTGTTATATATGCGGCAAAATTGTGAACTCCGATCCTTTCCATTCTAGTTCACCCAATGAAACATCCTTCCTCCGTTGGCGTGAAGGCGGCTTTTGCTTGCTCATCCCAAAATATATAGCTTGTGCTCGCATGTACATCCACCGGATGCATTACACAATTCCTCGGTCGGCGTGAAGGCCGGCTTTTGTCGGTTCATCCCAAAATATATAGCTTGTGCTGCATGGACATCCACGGATGCATTACAATTCCTCCGTCGGCGTGAAGGCCGCTTTGTCATATTAGCTTGTGCTGCATGGACATGCACCTGAATGCATTACTGTAAATGCCAATCAACTTGTTGTCGCGATCGACACATCGCCAAAACATTAGGACTATTAAGAGTTGGTACTAAACATCTGACGCCTAATAGCACACCAAACCGACTAGTTGCATGACATTACGCACAACATCGGTAAAAACGCGTCGACAAGGGTAGCTACGGCTTGAAGAATGTTGCTTGAATAAAAGAACAACGATATGTGTTTATCTCCTGGCTGTAACAGATTAAGTTCTGGACACTCTTGGCGTTACCTGCAGTTAAGTTCACGGACACTATTGTATGGCGCATGCGCAGAATAGCTAACTTCGAGTAAGCTATCACGTCTCGAAATGGCTATACTAGGCGTTTTATCACGAGCGGTTCTCGAAATCCATCGTGATGTAATTATCATAGATGGTTTTACAAGCACGGACCGTCTATGTTACTAGCGATAACTAGAACCGTCCGTGATACATAATTATCACGAGCGGTTTTAATTGGAAGCTGTTTGTGATAATTCACGAGCGGTTCTTAACGAAGCTGTTTGTGATAATTACGAGAGCGTCACAGATGATTTTTAATCCAAACCGTCTATGATAATTCACATATGGTTCTTAACAAAAGCGTCGCGGATCATTGCGACGTCATAGGCGGTTTTTAATCCGAAATGTCCGCTTCTAATTCACATATGGTTCTTAACACGTCGTAGTCTATGATAGTTTTGTATCATGGGCGGTTTGTGAATGAAAGTGTTCGTGATATGTATATCTTAAGCGCGATCAATGCCACTTCGGCTCCCGATCGTCTCTTCGTCTCCGCGGCAAGCGTTACTCCTTGTTTTATGAAAATAACCATCCGCCACCAGGAGATGGATTATCACATCGCTTCTGCTCTAATTCGCGCACTACATAAAAGCGAATACAACTACCAAAAATAGCTCCCCACTCTTCTCCCCGACACGGCGTTGATGGCCTACATTGACATTCTCATAAAGCACCTCTCCGTTAAATCTGTTGGCGGATCGATGGAGGGCATTATGCTAACGATGTCCTCCCTCCTCGCCGGAGGAATATGCTGAACGCGTGTCAACGACGTTCCACCGTCTAGGCGTCCTTCTCCACAGCGTCTTTAGCGTCGTCTCTAACTTCCGGCGAGCTAACCTGCCATCGGCGTGGTCCTCGAGCGGCGTTGCCGTCTCTGGAGGATCATCGTCGCTTCAGCTGCCGTGAGAGACGGCGGGCGGCGAGTCTACATTCTTTGAGACCCTTGAGCAAGAGAAGAAGCGTATGGGCACAATTCAACTTGATTATCCGGTCGGAGTGTCTTTGGATGACACTTCGAGCGGCGTGAATGGGTGGGCGTATTTCGAGGCTTCTCGATGATCTGAACCCTCGATCTGCGACAACGTCGCCTCTGGCTTTGAAGGCGGAGATAGCATGCTACCTCCACCACTAAAAACTTTGATTAGTTAGGTTTCTACTTTTAAATTTTAAACTTTGTAAAGCGACCGCCCTATTGTTTGGCCATATATCAATACAAAATCAAAAATCCGCTTTGAATTTGTATTTACTATCTATGTTGAAACCGTTTACTAAATGACAAGTTTTATTTCTTGCATTCAAGATTCTTGATCTACAAAACACTGTTTACATATAGCTAAGGTTCACTATCCTAACCTAGCACATATAGCTAAGGAACTATCACGAGCAACTTAGTGGAACAAACTAAATGCAGTGATAATTGCGAACATCACAAGCGGTTTTAATTAGAATAAATGCAGTGATAATTCATAAACGGTTCTTAACAAGCAGCATGCGTGATAATTGTAGACGTCCTGAGAGCGATCGTTATCTGAACCATTTGCGATAAGTATATATCACAGACGGTTTGTGGTTGGAAGTGTCTATGATATGTACTCACATTATTAAATACTCGGCCCATCTCGACAGAATCATGCTTTGCGGTGAGTAAACACTTGCAGACTCCATTCTTGTCGATTGCTAGAATCTACATGCAGCGGGCTTTGGGGCATTTGGTGAAGGCATATTGTAGATTTGTAAGTGTGATTGTAGATCTATTTATTCTTGGTGATCTAAAGTTAGTATTTGCTTCTAATTATATGCATTATAATCAAGAGAGATGATAGCTAGGTTTAGATCTAGCTTGGTAGTTCTTTGAAATTTAAGAATCGGTCTCACTACTCCTTGTCTACTTCAATATGTTCCTAATTGCTTGATATATATATTGCTTCATAAATATTTTGTAGCTAGCTACTTTAGGAGCATTAATCTAATTTAACACTAATTTATTCGTGTCGTGGCGAGCGTAGATAGACAAAAATTTGGATGTCACGTTGAGAACCATATGAGTGAAGAGTACATTGATGGCATGTCTGTTTTTAGAAGAGTCACGAAGCGGGATATGTTGAAGAAAAGGATAAAATTTATGTCTTCTATGTATTGATTGCGATAATCTGAAGATGTTTACCAACCAGTATGATCGAAACACACTTGATTGAAGGGGTTTCAAAGAGTATACATGTTGGACGATCCACGGTAAAAAGCGATTATACGGAAGGTAGTAACATCGTTGAGAGACAAATATATCTGGGATGTGGTGTGCTTCGATGAGGATAGGTCGCACAATGACATTCTAGATTAGATACTACATGATCACGAAGGGAACTATAGTGAGAGAGAGTTTGGTAAATTCGAGGGCATGATGAAGGACTCGGGGAAACCTTTGTTCCTAGGCTGCAAGCCGGAATACATAAGGTTATCATCCGTACTTGAACTGCTGAAATTGAAGGCAAACAATGGTTGATCTGACAAGAGTTTCACAGCGTTGTTAGGTCTCCTAGCGGACATCCTTCTAGAGGAAAGCGTGTTGCATAGAACCACCTACCAAGCCAAGAATGCTCTTTGTCCATTGGGAATGGAAGTAGAAAGAATACATGCATGTCCGAATGATTGTATCCTCTACTGTAAAGAGTATGCAAACATGCATGTATGTCCAGTGTGCAAAGCATCTCGATACAAGCATAAGAATCACTCCAATGATGGCGAGAGCATCTCGGTGAAGCAAGGATCTCCTGCTAGGGTGTTGTGGTATCTGCCTGTAATTCCCCGTTTGAAGCATTTATTTGCGAACCGAAAGGATGCAAGATTGCTGCATTAGCACTCGGAAGAGCGTAAGAAAGATGGAAAGCTAAGATACCCTGCTGATTCTATCCAGTGGAGAAACTTCGATAGGAGCTTCGAATTAAGACTTCGGTTGGGGTCCATCTGCATCTAAAAGCGACAACAACATTCCGGACCACTGCGAAATAGTTGCAAGGAGCGGGTCCCTATCACCACACCAAGATGGAAGTCTCGACAAATGAAGTGAAAGAGAAGCGGTAGTGGAAAGAAATTTCAAGATCGTTTGAGATCGGCGAAGTCCGAGGACTCGTCTGACGGCGTTCCTCGCGATGGGAAAAGCTTGGAAGACCTTCAAGAGCACGCTTGTCACGAGTATGTGAACAAGGATCGAACACCTTCACGAAGTATCAATTAGTGTCGCCGGATACATGGGACACCTTTGTGCGGATGAAGATGGCGGTCGAATTCGGGAGCAAAGTCACGGCGCACAAGGCTATCGGAGACACAAAACACTCACTCCATAAACTCGACACCTGCGGGTACGGGTAAAATCCTTGCAATGGAGGAGGGAGGATGAGAAGGCAATCTGGTGGGAGGCCTCCCGCCATTTCTTTGGGATCCTGAGACAGCCGCGAAATTGGTTAAAAGCGAGGTCATCAACCCGTCTTGGCGCCATCTCTTTCATAAACCCAGCAGAGCGAAAGTGTCCTAACGTCGGTAAGATATATCGAACTACCTAATTGTTAATAAGTCCATAACTTCATGAGGTCCAAAATAACATGATAGTCTCTTGCGACAAACATTGAATGATGAATCTTCCCAAGGCACCTTGAACGATCGGGGAGAAAGATATACTATCTATCGTGCACAGGAAACAAGGAGCACCGGGTTGCACGAAGGGGTTGGGTTACGTGCCTTGGGCGGCGATTCCCACAGACTCCAAAGGCGTATAGGAGTAGGAAGAGATCCAAGGCGAGCGAGGAACGGTTGAAAGAGGAGATTCATGCGAAATTTGAGGACTAATAACATCATTGCGAGGAACAAATGAATCAAATCCTCAACCGATGCATAAATCGCCCCGTTATTTTGGGAGCAGTCCCCTCAACGTCGGAGTAGGCGTGCGTCCACCACTTCTGAACATAGCGATGACATCCGGTAATGTACACCTCTGGAATGCTCCAAAGATAGACACATGGGGCGTCTTAGCTAATTGTGTATCGTTGTGTAGGAGCCCATACCAAGCAAGCTCTAAGTGAAATTGGTTGGGTCCATTTCTATTAAAATTTGGCGGGGATGGCGTTCCATGCTAGGAAGGGATAATCTTGCGGTGCCCAAGCGCGCAGAGGTTATGCCAAGGTCAGTGGACATGGTACATGACACTTGCATGGCTGTCCCCTTGGAGAAGCCCCGACGAAGACATCATAACACTAGGGGATGTCGTACACACTTTTGTCCAGTGGCCCAAAAGGGACATCGCCATGGAACCTACAGTGCCGCGATCTCCACACGACCATGAACCCTCGATGACTCCACCTCAACCTCCGTTTTAGAAGGCCGTCGTATCGGCTCCTATGGAGACGCCACCAAAGGAACAAGAAAAGCGAGCTGAGTAATCTTCCAGGAAGACGTATAGCAGGCGAGTTGCTAAAGCCAAATAGAAATCGAAGAACATTAAGGCGCCTCGCGAGCCCTGGACGTTCTCCCTCGGAAGGCCGTTGGTCCCCGACACACTATTACCCCAACTTGGAATGGGTTGCGAAAGTTTGCATGCCTGGTACATGCGGAAGACTAACAAGCGAAGAAAAAACCGGCCTCTTGGATTCACTTCGAGGATACGGAGAGCATTTCCTCCCCGTGCAGACTTCTTCGTCGTGGGCCTCACTTCTCGATCTTTGGACCTTGTAAGTGTGTACAATCAAGTTCTACATTCACGTAATCTGGATAAATGTCATAACTCATTGCTTATATATAGATACATGATGCAAGAAACGTGATCGCGAGAACAGGTGGGTTTCCTCGACCTGATTGATCTTTGAGCAATGCATCACCAAAAGCGCATCCTCGTCGAGAAGTACATAAGCGGCGGGATTGCTTACTCGAGACAACAAGGACTACATCTTGGTGTCCTATAACTTGAGGTAGTGCTTCACTACTTGCTATACAAATTTCATCTGTATGCTTTATACACAACACAAACTTAGGTTTAATGACTATAGCGACATACATGAGTAGGTGGCCTTTGGATCCTATAGTCATTGTACCAAAAGTGGAACAAGGTAATATACCTTGATTCCCTACTCAACAACAATCATGACTTCACCCTTGTGCAAGAAATACTCGACATGTAAGTTCATTTCGCCATACATAACTTTATTGTAGTCTTCATTCATTTGAAATGGCGAGAATAACTTTTGTAATCACATAGGTCATTCAACATCTATGTTGCCGAGGAGGACATAAGGAATCGAGCGCCACCTTTTGCAACACATGGCGCGATTCGATACTGCTACAACACAATAATCCTATATCACACTTACGTAATAATGCATCTCGAGCCGACTATACATATGTATGTAATTCTATTTTGCAATGCCACTAGTAACCACAAGACCACCTATGTGCATTCTCGTTCTTAGGCGTGTAGGAAATCATGAGTGCTAAGGCGAATGATCCGGAGATGTTTGTCAATCTTTAATAATTATTTCCTCATTATCAATTTAAATATATATATCCTTACTACTTTACTCCTCCGTGACGAGCATGATGATAATCAAATCAAGTACATTCGATCGATCGAAATCTCGGACGTTCGAGGGCGGCTGTCCACCTTCATCACGATGGAGATCATTGACAAGAAAGGAGAGTTTCACTCCGTCGACACCATTTAATACATATTCAAACAATTGATTCAATTGTAAATCATTCAATTGTAATTCACTTTGAGTTGTAATTCAATTGTAACTTTAGCGACAATACATGAACATTCTTTTGTAATTGATTTGTAGTTGTAAATCACTTATCTATGATTCATCATTTTACGCTTGCTTGTTTTAGAGGGCATGGCTAGCATTTCCTAAGGCTAGCCAAAAAACAAAAAAAATATGTAGGTATAGAACAAACTATCACAGATGGTTTTGTGGTATAAGCCGTCTGTAAAGACTTACTATATCGGTTGGCTACCACCAACAACCGTCATGTGATATGTAGGATATCACAGGCGATTCTTTCTACTAGCCGTCTATGATATGTCTCCAATCACAGACAATTGGAACATATAATCGTCTATGATGGCCGACATATCACGGACGATTTTTGGTAGAAGCCGTCTGTGATAGTAGGTCTTCACAGACGGTTTATACTACAAAACTGTCTGTGTTGTGACTTATCATAGACGACTCACAAACCATCTGTGATGATGATTTAGAACCATCTGTGATGACTAGTAGTGTGTAAACGAGTAAAGCATGGCGCCATGATCATGTACTTGCGCTAGCACCACTAATTAAGCGGCCGGTCAACTCGTCAAGTTCCTACAGCCATCCCATCTCTGTTTTTATTCAATGCAGAAACAGCCAAAAAAAATACGGTTTTGCTAAACAACATAATGGTTCACCACATTGTCGTATTTTGTTAGTATATAATTTTATTTTTTGTCTTTATTTTTGTTTTTGTTTTAACTCAATCTCTCAAAATATATGTTAGATTTTGAATCATGTGATGGAAAGATGAGTTATTAAGACTTTCAGAAATAATTACAGTGACCACGAATAAAAAATACATAAATAATTTACTGTAATTTATGTATAATAAAGTTGTAAATAAATTAAAATTTGACTGTGTTTGGGCTGAGAAAACAGTCGAATCAACCCAAAATATCAAGTATATACTGCGCGCACCTTTGAACTGGTTGCCATGCTTGAGTTGGCCCGCCTCGTTCTCGACTGTGAAGAGGTAATGAAACTGACAAAAGGATAATCCTACCCTAGACCAGACGTATGGAGTCTCCAGGATCTTGCCATTCATGATATATATAAGCTTGGTCACACCAATGCAATGTGGTGCAAGGAGCATAGCATAGCAAGAGAGAGAGAGAGAGAGAGAGATGGCACAAGTCTGGTGATGACACTAGTAGGTTGGAGCTGGGTGTTCCTTTACTCATTGCAGATGACATTGGTGCCTATGGCTGCCACGAGCAGCAGCGTGGCTTCCGGGGTGACATTGGCAAAACCTGGCTGCCAAGACAGGTGTGGCAATCTCCCCATCCCTTACCCTTTCGGCATCGGCCCTGCAGGTTGTTACCGTGCTGCTGAGTTCAGGTTAAATGCGTTAACGGCCGCGCTTATCTGCAACAAGCCAGCAGCACCGTAGTCATTGCAGGCATCAATCTGTTGGAAGCACAGCTCCGTATCTACTTTCCCCCCATCAGGATGTGCTACGACCAGAATGGCCCCAATGGATCTCAGTCTCTTAACCTCACCGCACTTCCACGTCTCTTTGCAATATCCACCAAGAAGAACAGGATCACTGCCGTTGGATGCAACACCCTTGCCATCCTGGAGAGATCCGTTGGTAAGCTTAGTGCTGCAACTGGCTGCTTGTCCATGTGCCAGGAGAGGCAAAGTGTCGACAATCCAGGCCAGTGCTCTGGCATGGGCTGCTGCCAGATGGGCCTTGAGCAATACGGCT